>CM037868.1:10479008-10567731 GCA_021292105.1 Anadara kagoshimensis | reverse complement strand
ATGGTACTTAGTCATTAATACGAACATGGGATAGGGTACTTTTCTCTCTCTCTCTCTCTCTCTCTCTCTCTCTCACATAGACCAGTGTTCAATCTAAGATTGTACAGAGATGGCAATTTTTAAAATGCTCTCTCTCTCTCTCTCTCTCTCTCTCTCTCTCTCTCTCTCTCTCTCTCAAAATGCTCTCTCTCTCTCTCTCTCTCACACACACACACACACACACACACAGGCTAGTTGTCTTAGGATTGTTCAGAGATGGCCATTTTCAGAACTGTTTTAGCCTGAGCCTAATAAGAAAGGATTTAAAACCATGAAAAGTCATAAAATTCATGAAGAAAATCTTATTTCTACTTGTTTTATGCTGTTAAATATCAGCCACTTTGGAAAAATGGGGAATGAACTCATTTGCAATGGTTTTCAGTGTAAAAGGTCAAAGGTCAGTTTAAGTGCATGGGGGGGGGAGGGTTTCAAAAATTGAGTCCATTTTATAATATTTCTGAAATATTTCATAAACGATCAGAATATGAATGAAAAGAAAAAAATTAGAAAGAGGTAGAAACTCAACTAACACTTAGCTTAAATCTCAGCTGGACTATTGCGATAGTTCAGTGTCTGTGGTCTGTTGTGTGGGGCCCCTTTATATTTGACATTTTAATCATCTCTTCCAAAACTACCAGGCCAAATTTGATGAAATTTACTTACTAGCATGTTTAGATGAAGGGCTTTTAGATTTGCAGAAATAAAGGAGTTATGTCCTCTTGTTTGTTTTTGTCTTGTCGTGAAGGTGGGTGGTGTTCTGTGAGTGGGTGGTCTGTATACCACCTTTCATACAGAATGCCTCTAGCTATTTGTTTGTTTTCTGAAAGTTTGTGGTTTTCACAATCATGATGCAACACTTCCGTTTAGCAAAAATGAAAAATGGACTGGAGCAGACTATGCTCACATTTGATGATTTTCATGTGTCATTTATGGTAAAATATGTCAAGCTTTTTGTGTGTCATGAAAAACTCTGGATCTACATTACTGTGTACAAAATGTATTACATTATCTGTGTATGTGAATGCTTGTGTTGTTTGTTTATTGTTGCATCCGACCTTGTGTCATGTGACTTTGACCTTGATTACCTTAAAACCCCTTTTAAATCACGAAGAATGTAACAAGTTGATCCATTTACATGTTCTTTAACCCTATACCCCTATACTTACAAATCAACTGTGTTGACATTAATGGGATAGCCCATATGGGGCACCTGTAGTATAAGCTCAGGAACGGTCTGGTCTGCCCATAGGGGTTATCTTTCTTGGGCGTTGGTGGTACCATGGAGTTTTGCCTCCCATTTTTTTCTCGAAGGATTGTCTTCCTTGAGGGTTGATCTCCGGTCAGGGGTTTTGTTGCGTCTGGAAGTGAAGAAAGAAATTATTAACTTCTACATATTACATTTGTATCCTTTTTGCCTTGCATACTAAAGTTAGTGGTCTCTCTCTGTATAGAAGTTGTCTACCCTTTTAAGGGTTCATCTACCCTTTGAGGAGAAGAAGTGTTTTGTAATAAAGTCTTCATTTTGTATATTAGTTGTAAGGACCTTGGTTCAAATACATAAATGCTTTCCATATTGCTATCATTCTTCATTTTCATCTTGCATATTAAAATTAGTGGTCTCTCTCCATCTAGAAGTTGTCACCCCTTTTAAGTGATTGTCTCCCTTTGAGGAGAAGTGCTTTGTTATAAGGAAAGAAATTAGCTTTCCATATTGCTGTGTTTCTTCATTTTTTCCTTGCATATTAAAATTAGTGGTCTCTCTCCATCTAGAAGTTGTCACCGCTTTTAAGTGATTGTCTCCCTTTGAGGAGAAGTGTTTTGTTATAAGGAAAGAAATTAGCTTTTAAATTTTATATGCTAGTGGTATAAGGCTTGTTTCAATTACATATATGCTTTCCATATTGCCATGTTTCTTCATTTTCACCTTGCATATTAATCTCCGTCTAGAAGTTGTTTCCCCTTTTTAAATGATTGTCTCCCTTCAAACAGAGGATGCATTATATAATAAAGTAAGATTAACCTCTACATTCTGTATGTTAGTGCTATAGAGTTTGTTTCAAATACATATATTGGTAATCTTCATGTCGATAACTTTCTTCCTTTACACCAGGGTTCGCACAGAACTTGAAAAGTCATGGAATTTGACTTCTGTCTTGAAAAGTCATGGAATGTTGTAACATGTCATGGAAAAGTCATGGAATTTTGAATTTTAATTAAAAAAACCTCGATTTAATCTGAAACTAAAGCAAAATAAATATTATAAAACTGTTTCTCACTTCGTGAGATACAGTTTTGTCTAAATAAACCCCAAAGACGTGAAACGGTGAAATTCGGTTTTGTCTGTTTCCGCGTCCGACTTGTAGTTAACAATCGAATGTAAACTTCCGCCTAACGTGATTCGTATCGTAAACGCATGGTTAATCATGCCACCTGATGTAATTGTGTCCTGGAAAAAGATGAAAATGTCCTGGAAAAGTCCTGGAAAAGTCATAAAATTTTTATTGGCAATGGCTGTATGAACCCTGTACACCATGCATATTGAAATTTGTCTCTCCAGGGATTTTGTCTCGGTCTAGAAGTTGACACTACTTTTAAATGGTTGTCTACCTTTGAGGGAAAAATTTGGGTTGTATAATAACGAAAGAAGTTAACATCTACATTTTGAATGTCAATTCCATGGAGCTTGGTTCAAATACATTAATATTCTCCATATTGCTGTGTTTCTTCATTTTCTCTTTGCATATTAAAATTAGTGGTCTCTTTCAGTTTAGAAGTTGTCACCCCTTTTAAATAGTTGTTTCCCTTTGAGGCGAGGAAGTGTTTTGTAATAAAGAAAGAAATGAAATTCTACATTGTGTGTGTCAGTTGTATGGAACTTGGTTTAATTACATAAATACTCTCCATATTGCCAATATACTTTATTTTTAATCTTGCATATTAAAATGATCACATCTGTTTGGTTTTTTGGGGTCATTCCATTGCTTTATGGGGGTGGAAGATCAGTAATATTTACTCTTTAATTAGGTGGAGGTTAATTACATTTTTACAGATTTTGAGGTGACAAATTTTACACAAGGTAAGAGAAGAAAAAAAATAGGTTTAACTGTGTGACTAGTGGCTTTTAATAATATTTACTGGTATAACACTCCCATCCATAATTCCTTTATTTTGTCACCCGTTAAAGAAATTTCTCGCATAGCGATTGGTTCACTTGCCGGGGTACATGGAACGATGTTCAGAAATCTGCCGGGGTAAATGAACGCATGCGATGTTTAGTGGTAAAAGGGAAGTAACTCATACATCACTGACGTCTAGTTACAGTAAACAAACATGGCAACAACATACGCAAGTCACACAAAATATGAAATGGAAGTTAAAAAGATCCAAGTGGTTACGCTTTGAAGGGTGACAAAAATGTTATACAGGGTTTTGGTAGGTTACACGGCCCCATGTACCCCGTCAAAGATGAATGTAGCCTTCGCCTGGGGCTCAGGGTACATAAATATTTGACGGGGTAAGATACCCTGCATTTGTAGACTGACTTCTTATCCATTAGGCCACCACTGCCTCATGATATGAAAGAGATTATAAACACAAAACTTGGTGGAAAAAAGCTTATCGGCAAAAGTTCCACATGAGTAGAAGGAGTTAAAGATGTTTTATGTCCTGGGAAAGATTCATTCACTTTTTCATATTTACAATTGGAATTGACCTTGTTTAGATGAACCTATTTTTTGTTTTCATTGGCATTCAATCACTCAAGAATATGGTGTGGGTCATTACCTTTGATTTCTCAATATTTAACTATCTGATGACATCATGAAATATCATCCTATTATGTCATGCATTGTTTGATTGGGCAGCATTACAGCCTAGTGCCAACGTTTCTATCCTTATTTGCAAAAAAAGCTGTTCTATCAATTCCATATGTTTATTGGAATTTTGGATAAATTAAATTATTGTAGCAATAATTTTACATTTCTGTCAATATAAGAAATAACATTCTATTTGAGTTTTTTAATTCAGTATTATGAATGAGAGTCAGGAATAGCATATTGAATGAACTGTAAAGTAATAACATTCTATTTGAGTTTTTTCATTCAGTTTTATGAATGAAAGTCAGGAATAGCAAATTTAACAATAACAGTTTCGCAAGATTCTTTCACTTATATTAAGGCAGTGAGAACAGGGATGAATGAGAAAACTAGGAATTGACCTCTCGGGAGAACTGGTATAAAAAAAAAAACAATTAGTACAACCTTTACCCCCACATTTTTTCTAAATTAGAAATTTTAGAAATATCAAATTTTCTTTTAGTTTAGATTGTAGATAATAATTAACTTTTTATTAGAATTTATTGGCATAAAATATATTATTTTTATTAGAATTGGCATAAATAATACACACATATTTATGAATGATCAAGACTAACAAAGGGAGGTTACTCAAAGCCATAGATTTAGTGCAAGGGAGATAATTTTTGAAAGAAAAGGTACTATAGAGCAGTCACATTGTATTCCTGTTTGATATATATAAATATAAGTATTAAATAATACTAACCACTTTGTCATACTAGTATGTTTGGTACGTGTGTACTAATGATTTAACCACATAATCTTTTCAATGATTTAAAATGTTTTTAAAGAAAAGAGTTCAACTTCATGTTTTGTTTTGATTTTTAAAACAAAATTGAAATTTTAGAAAAAATATATTTGAATTTATTTTTTATTTAATAAATCCATTTATTATTATTATTATTATTATTATTATTATTAATTTTAAAAAAATTGTTACATTAATAGACTTATTCAAGGTCTTAATGAGCTTGAACAAGGGGTATTCGCCTTGCAAGTTCTCGGCAGTGACTGTGGTTGGAGAGGCATAGATTAACAGTATATTAACTTAGGCACCAGTCAAGATTCCTTCATTTATATCAAAGCAGCCAGCCTTGGCATGATGGAGGAAACTGGAGTGCCCAGAAAACACCACTGGCATCATCAAGTGATCTGACAAACTTCCTTACATAAGGACCAGGCTGAATGGGACGCAAAGCTAGGGTTAAGGGTTGTGCAATTACACCTAACTCAGTGGTTTTGACTATATTGCCACCAAGGCCCTTACCACAGGCACTTACCCCTGTGGTTTGGATAATTTGGTCATTTAATTATGTGTGGATTTCATTGTATATTTTCTCACAATTGCACACCATGTTTGCTTCTGACTTAACCTGTATGTAATTTCTAAATTACACATATGTATATGTATGTAGCTTTGCACACATGACAAATTAATGATGTATGTTAGACATAATCAAACTTGTACTGTTACTGTATTTTATACAGGTTTATAAAATGTTTTATGTGAAAATGTGTACCCCTATACCCCTAACACACAAAGTAGTAAAGTTCTATGTGCAAGATCCCCTCTGACGTTCTCTGTGCAAGATCTCCTCTGTGTTTCTATGTGCAAGATTCCCTGTGTGTTTCTATGTGCAAGATCCCCTTAGTGTTTCTATGTGCAAGACCCCCCTTGTGGTTCTGTGTGCCAGATCCCTTATGTGGTTTTATATTCAGAATTCCCCTCTGTAGTTCTATGTGCAAGACCCCATCTGTGGTTCTATGTGCAAGATCACCTCTGTGGTACTAGGTGTAAGATCCCCTCTGTAGTTCTATGTACAAGGTCCCCTCTGTAGCTCTATGTGCAAGATCCCCTCTGTGGTACTATGTGTAAGATCCCTTCTGTAGTTCTATGTGCAAGACCCCCTCTGGTTTTATGTGCAAGATCCCCTCAGTGGTTCTATGTGCAAGATCCCCTCTGTGGTTCTATGTGCAAGATCCCCTCAGTGGTTCTATGTGCAAGATCCCCTCTGTGGTTCTATGTGCAAGATCCCCTCTGTGGTTCTATGTGTAAGATTCTCTCTGACGTTCTATGTGCAAGATTCTCTCTGTAGTTCTATGTGTAAGATTCTCTCTGTAGTTCTATGTGCAAGACCCCATCTGTGGTTCTATGTGCAAGATCCCCTCAGTGGTTCTATGTGCAAGATTCTCTCTGTGGTTCTATGTGTAAGATTCTCTCTGTAGTTCTATGTGCAAGACCCCATCTGTGGTTCTATGTGCAAGATCCTCTCTGTGGTTCTATGTGTAAGATTCTCTCTGACGTTCTATGTGCAAGATTCTCTCTGTAGTTCTATGTGTAAGATTCTCTCTGTAGTTCTATGTGCAAGACCCCATCTGTGGTTCTATGTGCAAGATCCCCTCAGTGGTTATGTGCAAGATCCCTCAGTGGTTCTATGTGCAAGATTCTCTCTGTGGTTCTATGTGCAAGATTCTCTCTGTGGTTCTGTGTGCAAGACCCCATCTGTGGTTCTATGTGTAAGATTCTCTCTGTGGTTCTATGTGTAAGATTCTCTCTGACGTTCTATGTGCAAGATTCTCTCTGACGTTCTATGTGCAAGATTCTCTCTGTAGTTCTATGTGCAAGATCCCCTCTGTGGTTCTATGTGCAAGATCCCCTCAGTGGTTCTATGTGCAAGATCCCCTCTGTGGTTCTATGTGCAAGATCCCCTCAGTGGTTCTATGTGCAAGATTCCCCTCTGTAGTTCTATGTGTAAGATCCCCTCTGTGGTTCTATGTGTAAGATCCCCTCTGTGGTTCTATATGCAAGATCCTCTCTGTTGTTAAATGTGCAAGACCCCCTCTGTGGTTCTATGTACAAGATCCCCTCTGTAGTTCTATGTGTAAGATCCCCTCTGTGGTTCTATATGCAAGATCCTCTCTGTTGTTAAATGTGCAAGACCCCATCTGTGGTTCTATGTGCAAGATCACCTCTGTGGTACTAGGTGTAAGATCCCCTCTGTAGTTCTATGTACAAGGTCCCCTCTGTAGCTCTATGTGCAAGATCCCCTCTGTGGTACTATGTGTAAGATCCCTTCTGTAGTTCTATGTGCAAGACCCCCTCTGGTTTTATGTGCAAGATCCCCTCAGTGGTTCTATGTGCAAGATCCCCTCTGTGGTTCTATGTGCAAGATCCCCTCAGTGGTTCTATGTGCAAGATCCTCTCTGTGGTTCTATGTGTAAGATTCTCTCTGACGTTCTATGTGCAAGATTCTCTCTGTAGTTCTATGTGTAAGATTCTCTCTGTAGTTCTATGTGCAAGACCCCATCTGTGGTTCTATGTGCAAGATCCCCTCAGTGGTTCTATGTGCAAGATCCCCTCAGTGGTTCTATGTGCAAGATTCTCTCTGTGGTTCTATGTGCAAGATTCTCTCTGTGGTTCTGTGTGCAAGACCCCATCTGTGGTTCTATGTGTAAGATTCTCTCTGTGGTTCTATGTGTAAGATTCTCTCTGACGTTCTATGTGCAAGATTCTCTCTGACGTTCTATGTGCAAGATTCTCTCTGTAGTTCTATGTGCAAGATCCCCTCTGTGGTTCTATGTGCAAGATCCCCTCAGTGGTTCTATGTGCAAGATCCCCTCTGTGGTTCTATGTGCAAGATCCCCTCAGTGGTTCTATGTGCAAGATTCCCCTCTGTAGTTCTATGTGTAAGATCCCCTCTGTGGTTCTATGTGTAAGATCCCCTCTGTGGTTCTATATGCAAGATCCTCTCTGTTGTTAAATGTGCAAGACCCCCTCTGTGGTTCTATGTACAAGATCCCCTCTGTAGTTCTATGTGTAAGATCCCCTCTGTGGTTCTATATACAAGATCCCCTCTGTAGTTCTATGTGTAAGATCCCCTCTGTGGTTCTATGTACAAGATCCCCTCTGTAGTTCTATGTACAAGATCCCCTCTGTGGTTCTATGTACAAGACTCCCTCTGTAGTTCCATGTACAAGACTCCCTCTGTGGTTTTATGTGCAAGATCCCCTCTGTGGTACTAGGTGTAAGATCCCCTCTGTGGTTCTATGTGCAAGATTCCCCTCTGTAGTTCTATATGCAAGACCCTCTCTGTGGTTCTATATGCAAGACCCTCTCTGTGGTTCTATGTGCAAGATCCCCTCTGTGGTTCTATGTGCAAGACCCCCTCTGTGGTTCTATGTGTAAGATCCCCTCTGTGGTTCTATGTGCAAGATTCCCCTCTGTAGTTCTATATGCAAGACCCTCTCTGTGGTTCTATATGCAAGACCCTCTCTGTGGTTCTATGTGCAAGATCCCCTCTGTGGTTCTATGTGCAAGATCCCTCTGTGGTTCTATGTGCAAGACCCTCTCTGTGGTTCTATGTGTAAGATTCCCCTCTGTGGTTCTATGTGCAAGATCCCCTCTATGGTTCTATGTGCAAGATCCCCTCTGTGGTTCTATGTGCAAGATCCCCTCTGTGGTTCTATGTGCAAGACCCCCTCTGTGGTTCTATGTGTAAGATCCCCTCTGTGGTTCTATGTACAAGACTCCCTATGTAGTTTCATGTACAAGACTCCTCTGTGGTTTTATGTGCAAGAACCCCTCTGTGGTTCTATGTGCAAGATTCCCCTCTGTGGTTCTATGTGCAAGATCCCCTCTATGGTTCTATGTGCAAGATCCCCTCTGTGGTTCTATGTGCAAGATCCCCTCTGTGGTTCTATGTGCAAGACCCCCTCTGTGGTTCTATGTGTAAGATCCCCTCTGTGGTTCTATGTACAAGACTCCCTCTGTAGTTTCATGTACAAGACTCCCTCTGTGGTTTTATGTGCAAGAACCCCTCTGTGGTTCTATGTGCAAGATTGCCCTCTGTAGTTCTATGTGTAAGATACCCTCTGTGGTTCTATGTGCAAGATCCCCTCTGTGGTTCTATGTGTAAGATACCCTCTGTGGTTCTATGTGCAAGATCCCCTCTGTGGTTCTATGTGCAAGATCCTCTCTGTGGTTCTATGTGCAAGATTGCCCTCTGTAGTTCTATCTGCAAGACCCCCTGTGGTTCTATGTGCAAGACCCCACCTATGGTTCTATGTGTTAGATCCCCTTGTGGTTCTGTGTGCAAGATTCTCTCTGTGGTTCTATGTGTAAGCTTCCCTCTGATGTTCTGCCTGCCAGATCTCCTCTGTGGTTCTATTTAAAGATTCTCTGTGATGTTCTGTGTGCCAAATCTTCTCTGTGGTTCTATGTGCAAGATCCTCTTGTGGTTCTGTGAGCAAGATCTCCTCTGTGGTTCTATGCAAGATTCTGCCTGTGTTTCTATGTGCAAGATCCCCTCCTGGATTCTATGTTAACGACCCCTCTGTGGTTCTGTGTGCAAGATTCCCCGTTTTCAATGAAGGATATATGTCCTCTTGTCTGTCTGCTTGTTCAAATTCAAGTCAAATAACCCCAGGGTAAAATTGCCCTGTCCAATTCTCCCCAAATTTCAACAAATTCGCCCTACATCAAAATCACCCCTGTTTTAAAGCGTGCCCACTTCTTGCAAATTCACCCCCACTCTCAATATCTCCCAATGTAATTCTCCCCTAATTTTTGAAAAATCATCTTTAATTGAGATTTTAAAAGTAACATAAAATAATTTCACAATCATTTCTTAACTGAGATTTCCCTTAACCTAAATTTTGCAATATTTTCACAATCTGTTTTTAAATTAATAATTAATATTTTTGACAAAATTAAATGCAAATGGTATAAGCTAGATTGATTTTCAAAGTGACAACTTTAATTTCTGGATATTTAGCTAGGAATTAACAAAATGACTGAGATTTCAAATTTGCCAGATTTAGAGTAAGGAAAATTTTATTTAAGGTTGATTTTGAAACTGGAGACTGGGGTTGTTAACTCTCACAAATTTACGTGAAAATAAAATGACTGTTAATATTTCCTGAATTATAGTACCTGCCTTAAAGGCCACCTCTATATAAGGGTCACCTGCCTATAAAGGTCAGTAGAATTGTACCCCAATTGTTCTTTATTCATATTATTTGAACCTGTATATAAAGGTCACCTGGCCATAAAGGCCACATTTACTGGTTCCTGTGCATGGCCTTTATAGACAGTTTTGACTGTATTATGTTCTCCTGTTAAAAGTTGTAGATTTGTACCCCAGCATGGCCCTGAATTGTTTTTGCTCTCTTTTACACCTGTTCAAAAACCAACATCTTTGGAAATATTTATAAAATATGACATCAACACATTAAATATCCCATGGCTAAAACTTTTGTTTCCATTATTCCATAACTAATAATCTTTGTTTTTATTATTTTGTAGGCTTGGATATCATTTTTGAAGCCATGCCAGCTGCTTTTTCTGTTTTGGAAATCCCTCCTGTTTATGCTGCACTTTTTTTTCTCTCACTGTTTATAAGTGGTTTGATGTTTCTAGTAAGTAT
This sequence comes from Anadara kagoshimensis, assembly GCA_021292105.1. NCBI lineage: Eukaryota > Metazoa > Mollusca > Bivalvia > Arcoida > Arcidae > Anadara > Anadara kagoshimensis. Next base: position 10,557,413 of record CM037868.1, on the reverse strand, counting down.
AATGATCATATATATATATGATATATCTTTAGTTTAAAAATCTTCCTTCAAATGCTCTTGATATGTTATTTGGAGGTACAATAGCCAAGCGGTTAAGGAAGACATATGACCAAAGGGTTGTGGGTTTGGTATAGGTTGGGTTTTCATATATTAATGTACTGAGCTACTATAGTAACTACTGTGAAACTATTTATTTTTTAAGTAACATACTTGCCTATGCTTGTCATTTTAGAATAAGTTGTACAATTTTGAAGTTAAAATTAAGACCTTACAATTGCCAGTTAAAACTTCCTACTAAAAATAAATCTGATAATTTCTGGAAATTGGAGTTGAAACCCTTTTCTAGTCCGTAAATCTGATAATTTCTGGAAATTGGAGTAGAAACCCTTTTCTAGTCCGTAAATCTGATAATTTCTGGAAATTGGAGTTGAAACCCTTTTCTAGTCCGTAAATCTGATAATTTCTGGAAATTGGAGTTGGAACCCTTTTCTAGTCCATAAATCTGATAATTTCTGGAAATTGGAGTTGAAACCCTTTTCTAGTCTGTAAATCTGATAATTTCTGGAAATTGGAGTTGGAACCCTTTTCTAGTCCGTAAATCTGATAATTTCTGGAAATTGGAGTTGAAACCCTTTTCTAGTCTGTAAATCTGATAATTTCTGGAAATTGGAGTTAGAACCCTTTTCTAGTCCGTAAATCTGATAATTTCTGGAAATTGGAGTTAGAACCCTTTTCTAGTCCGTAAATCTGATAATTTCTGGAAATTGGAGTTGGAACCCTTTTCTAGTCCGTAAATCTGATAATTTCTGGAAATTGAGGTTAGAACCCTTTTCTAGTCCGTAAATCTGATAATTTCTGGAATTGGAGTTAGAACCCTTTTCTAGTCCGTAAATCTGATAATTTCTGGAATTTGGAGTTAGAACCCTTTTCTAGTCCGTAAATCTGATAATTTCTGGAAATTGGAGTTAGAACCATTTTCTAGTCCGTAAATCTGATAATTTCTGGAAATTGGAATTGGAACCCTTTTCTAGTCCATAAATCTGATAATTTCTGGAAATTGGAGTTGAAACCCTTTTCTAGTCCGTAAATCTGGTAATTTCTGGAAATTGGAGTTGAAACCCTTTTCTAGTCCGTAAATCTGATAATTTCTGGAAATTGGAGTTAAAACCATTTTCTAGTCCATAAATCTGATAATTTCTGGAAATTGGAGTTGAAAACCTTTTCTAGTCTGTAAATCTGATAATTTCTGGAAATTGGAGTTGGAACCCTTTTCTAGTCCGTAAATCTGATAATTTCTGGAAATTGGAGTTGGAACCCTTTTCTAGTCCGTAAATCTGATAATTTCTGGAAATTGGAGTTGGAACCCTTTTCTAGTCTATGCATGTAGTTAAATGGCAACTTGCTCCATTTCAATTTGAGCTAAGGGCAATGAGTAAATACTGCCCAATTGTGCAAGAAGGAGAACCAATGTTGAAGATTTGTTTATAAATAGCTTCTTAAGGTCATGGGCATTTAGCTGCCAGTCAGGATCTTTAGCTGCCAAATAAAATGAGGAAAGAAACAATCGGATAGAAAATTCAAACCCGAGTATTATACAGCATATACATGTTTTGTAAAGTCAAATACAGGAATTCTTATGACTGATTTTGTAAAACTTATGATCAAAATTTACTTAAACTTACTCCTAGTCTCTAGAAAGGGTAAGTAAGTATGAGGAACTCAGTTTTTCTCATTCTTACGAAAAACCACAATCCGCTGTCCACAGTTTTCATTTGATACAAGCTTGTTATAGATAAAATTTCGTTGAGTCCAGGAAAAACACAAAAATTGGATCTGAGTTAAGTAATGGTGTTTTACGTCCCAGTCACTTATATTGAGGTGTCGCCAGCTATAGGCGACGGTGCAGAAATTTTGTCTGTGCGTTGCGCTGATAGCATTAGATATCAGGGTTCTTTAGCATACCAAGCCCACCCTGACATGGGACCTTCTTTATTTTAAATTCCCATCCCAAACAACCATGACCTTTATTCCGTAATGCCTAGTGCTTGGCGAAAGAACAATCACTTTCATATTTTGGGTCAGACCAGGTCAGGGGTGGAACCCACAACCTCCCACTTGTGGAACAAGCACTCTACCAACTGAACTACCGCAGAGGTCAACAAAACTTGGGACACCATGAAAATTAAACATGTCACAGTAATAACCAGAAGGACTGGATTATGTAACCATGGTAACAGTTTACTCGGAACAATGTGCAAGGAGGGGGTTTTCCCTGATGCAAGTTTTTCTTAATGGTCCCCCAGAAATATTTCTGTGTGTTCCATGGGACACAAAAATGAAATCCATGCTGTACTATCAATATTTTTTCAGTTTGAACAGATCCATATCAGCAGTATTGTTTGAATGCTATTTATAGTTGACAAACACTTGTTTGACTCAGATTGTGCTACTTTCGTTTTAGTAAAGCACAAATATAAAGCGTTTTTGTGAATTGGCATCATTGTAAGTAACCAAATGGCATCGCAATGGAAATTTTTTTCTTCTTCAGTCTTCCTGTAATTTATAATCCAGGTGACCATGTAGTATCGGAAAATGACGGATATATATGGGACTTCCATATCTTGGCCAAATACCCCTGCAAAATTGTCCTCGGAGTTCTAAGGACTCCCAAAGAAAGGATGAAAGGAAAACCCTGCAAGGAAGGTTCTTTATTCTGCCACACTTTCCTTGACATGTGACATCAGTTTTGAAGGTGTCTTCTGAAGGACTCTGTGACTTTTTATTACTAAATGCTGGCAAAAGAACAGTCACTTCCTTATTTCAAGTCTGTCAGACCCATGCTGGTGTTTGAACCCAACATACGAAGCAATCACTCTACTGAGTTACCATAGTGATTGCCATACTAACCAAGTTACCATAGTGATAACAATTTGGAAATGGACAACTCTTCATAGTCAAGTACAACATTTGGAATCTCAGACTATGATGTTGAATAAATTATTGTTTTAAACTGATATTTCCATCACCCTTGTCTAATTTCAATTTTGATATATTTTGTAGTGCATAGCCATGATGACCATCATTGACAACATCGTAGACAGTCTCACAAGTTGTGTGTCAGGTTTAGCAGATAGGAAAATCTGCACTAATTTTGTAACATCATTCATAATGGTGTCGCTTGTGTGTGGATTGGGCGTTATTCACACAACAAGGGTATGTATTCTTATTTCATTTATTAACTTTCCAGAATTTCTAAACCTCACCAAAACTAGTAATCCAAATTCAAGCCTCCGTGCAAGGCTCAAAGTGACTTTTCAATCTTGGAACCAATGTGGCTTCTTATTTCAAATTTCTCGTGTGCAATTCAAATTTTTTTGTAACCAACAAATAAATGTTTACATGAAATTTCATCAAAAAATTAAAAATTTATTTATTTATTTATTTATTTATTTATTTATTTATTTATTTATTTATTTATTGATCATGTTCATTCATTCATTCATTCATTCATTTATTCATTTCTTTATCGCATTTATTTATTCATTCATTTATTTACAGTATTTATTTATATATATATATATATTTTTTTTTTTTAGGCTGGGATGTATTTCATAGTTTTTATGGATCAGTCTATTGTTAGACTTCGGTTCATCACTGTCAGTTTACTAGCCATCTCCATCATTATTGTATACGGTACGTTTTATATATCTTTAGCTCACCTTACCAAAGGTCATGTGAGCTTATGGTATGGTGCAGCGTGTGTATATGCGTGCATGTGTGCGTGTGTCCGTCGTTAACACACATTTTCGACTTCTCCTCTGAAACTACTTGGCAGATTTCAATGAAACTTGGTGAGAAGTATATATGGGCTGGTGCAATTCAGATTTGTTCATGGCGTTGCCATGGCTACCATAACTAGGTCAAGGTGACCTAAGTGTGCAAAAATCTTAAAAAATCTTCTCCGAAAGTATTGATTGGAGAAAAAATCTGATGTGATATTTGGCTTCTCTAGGGTCTTAAGCCTATAGTTTGTTCATTCACAAAAAATAGGTTACGCGTTTTTGCGTTTAATTTTGAAAAAATCGGAAAATAGCTTCAAATTGTTATAACTTGACTATTTGACCGGATAATGACATGGGGTTTTCAGTTTTGACATCTTCTTGTTAGTATCTACAAAATGAGGTCAAGGTCAATTGTGAAGGTCGTGACCTAATTTTTTTTACCTCTGATTATAATTATTATTTGGAAAACCATAAACTTTTTGTATAGGCATGTATATTAGAATGTTGTAGGTATTGATACAACGATCATTTTGATGTATAGAAAAAGGTCATGGGTTCAAAGGTCAAGGTCACAGATGAGAAACAATACCGAAATGGTTATTATCTTGCAAACTATAAACTTTTTGTATAGGCATGTAAATAAGAATGTTGTAGGTATTGATACAACAATCATTTTGATGTATAGAAAAAGGTCATGGGTTCAAAGGTCAAGGTCAAAGATGCAAAACAATACCGAAATGGTTAATTATCTCAAAACTATTAACTTTTTGTATAGGCATGTATCATAAAATGTTGTAGGTATTGATACAATGGTCATTATTATGTAAAGAAAAAAGTCATTGGGGTTTTAGTATTTATGTTTTCTTGAAATCTAACAGCTAGTCATTAGTTATCAGGTGAGCGTATAAGGCCCATGGGCCTCTTGTTAGCTCACCTGACCGAAAGGTCATGTGAGCTTATGGCATAGCGCAGCGTGTGTATGTGCGTGTGTGTGCGTGCGTGCGTGTGTGCGTGTGTGCGTGCGTGCGTCGTTAACACATATTTTCGACTTCTCCTCTGAAACTACTGGACAGTTTTTAATGAAACTTTGTCAGAAGTATATATGGGCCGGTGCAATTCAGATTTGTTCGTGGCGTTGTCATGGCTACCAAAACTAGGTCAAGGTGACCTAGGGGTGCAAAAATCTTAAAAAATCTTCTTCTCCAAAAGTACTGATTGGAGAAAAAAACTGATGTGATATTTGGCTTCTCTAGTGTCTTAAGCCTATAGTTTGTTCATTTTGTAAAATTCGGATAAAAAGTAGGTTACGCGTTTTTGCGTTTAATTTTGAAAAAATCGTAAAATAGCTTCAAATTGTTATAACTTGACTATTTGACCAGATAATGACATGGGGTTTGCGGTTTTGACATCTTCTTGTTAGTATCTTCAAAATGAGGTCAAGGTCAATTGTGAAGGTCGTGACCTAATTTTTTTACCTCTGATTCTAATTATTATCTCGAAAACTATAAACTTTTTGTATAGTCATGTAAATTAGAATGTTGTAGGTATTGATACAACGATCATTTTGATGTATAGAAAAAGGTCATGGGTTCAAAGGTCAAGGTCACAGATGCGAAACAATAACGAAATGGTTAATTATCTCGAAAACTATAAACATTTTGTGTAGGCATGTATATTAGAATGTTGTAGGTATTGATACAACGATCATTTTGATGTATAGAAAAAGGTCATGGGTTCAAAGGTCAAGGTCACAGATGTGAAACAATACTGAAATGGTTAATTATCTCGAAAACTATAACCGTTTTGTATAGGCATGTATATTAGAATGTTGTAGATATTGATACAACGATCATTTTGATGTATAGAAAAAGGTCATGGGTTCAAAGGTCAAGGTCACAGATGCGAAACAATACCGAAATGGTTAATTATCTCGAAAACTATAAACATTTTGTATAGGCATGTATATTAGAATGTTGTAGGTATTGATACAACGATCATTTTGATGTATAGAAAAAGGTCATGGGTTCAAAGGTCAAGGTCACAGATGCGAAACAATACTGAAATGGTTAATTATCTCGAAAACTATAAACTTTTTGTATAGGCATGTATATTAGAATGTTGTAGGTATTGATACAACGATCATTTTGATGTATAGAAAAAGGTCATGGGTTCAAAGGTCAAGGTCACAGATGCAAAACAATACGGAAATTTTTAATTATCTTGAAAACTATAAACTTTTTGTATAGGCATGTATATTAGAATGTTGTAGGTATTGATACAACAATCATTTTGATGTATAGAAAAAGGTCATGAGTTCAAAGGTCAAGGTCACAGATGCAAAACAATACCGAAATGGTTAATTATCTTGAAAACTATAAACTTTTTGTATAGGCATGTATATTAGAATGTTGTAGGTATTGATACAACGATCATTTTGATGTATAGAAAAAGGTCATGGGTTCAGAGGTCAAGGTCACAGATATGAAACAATACTGAAATGGTTAATTATCTCGAAAACTATAAACTTTTTGTATAGGCATGTATACTAGAATGTTGTAGGTATTGATACAACGGATATCATGATGTAAAAAAAGTTGTTGGGGTTTAGTATTTATGTTTTCTTTAAATCTATCAGCTAGCCATTAGTTATCAGGTGAGCGTATCAGGCCCATGGGCCTCTTGTTTATATTTTACAATGGAGCAGAATGACAGGGCTCTCGATGCCAGTGTGGTTCCTGATCTAAACAATTTTCAGTCGGACAAAATTTTAGTCACCAAAAATGAAATTTTAAAGAAAATTTTAAAAAGAAAACTTAAAAGCGAAAATGCTTGTAACTATTTTATAAGTAAAACTGTTTGTTGTTAGCTCACCTGGCCTAAAGGCCATGTGAGCTTTTGCCATCACTCGGCATCCGTTGTCCGTCAGTCAGTCAGTCCGTCCGTCAGTCTGTCAGTCCGTCTGTAAACTTTTCACATTTTGGCTATCTCCTCTGAAACCCCTGAACCAATTTTAACCAAACTTTACAGGAATGATGTATGGAAGGTCCTTTACTTAGTTTGCCGAAATTTTTTTGATCCGCCAAAAAAAATTGCTGCCAGCGCAGAAGATAGTTTTACATTGGACCCTATGGGAAAAATGCATTTTTGACTATTTCCTCAGAAATGACTGAAGCAAATTTAACCAAACTTCACAGGAATGATGTATGGAAGGTCCTTTACTTAGGTTGCCAAAATTTTTCTGATCTGTCAAAAAACATGGCTGCCAGCAGAGAAGATAGTTTAACATTAGACCCTATGGGAAAAACATATATTTGCTATCTTCTTTGAAACCGCTGAGCCAATTTGAACCAAACTTTACAGGAATAATGTATGCAAGGTCATTTACTAAGATTGCCCAAATTTTTCTGATCCGCCAAAAAAAATGGCCGCCAGGGCCAAACAAAGTTTAACATTGGGCCCTATGGGAAAACGCACATTTTGGCTATCTCCTCTGAAACGACTGAAGCGAATTCAATTACACTTTACAGGAATAATGTATGGAAGGTCTTTTGCAAAGATTGCCGAAATTTTTCTGATCAGCCTAAAAATATGGCTGCCAGCGGGGAACATAGTTTAACATTGGACCCTATGGGAAAAACACATTTTGGCTATCTCCTCTGAAACTATTGAAGCAAACTTAACCAAACTTTAGAGGAATGATGTATAGGAGGTCCTTTACATAGATTGCCAAAATTTTTCTGATTGGCCAAAAAACATGGCTGCCAGAGCAAAAGGTAGTTTAACATGGGACCCTATGGGAAAAACGCATTTTGGCTATCTCCTCAGAAATGACTGAAGCAAATTTAACCAAACTTTACAGAAATGATGTATAGAAGGTCCATTACTTAGATTGCCAAAATTTTTCTGATCCACCAAAAAACATGGCCGCCAGCGCAGAAGATAGTTTAACATTGGACCCAATGGGAAAAGCATATATATGCTATTTCCTCTGAAGCTTTAGAAGCAAATTGAACCAAACTTTACAGGAATGATGTGTAGAAGGTCCTTTACATAGATTGCCAAAATTTTCCTGATTGGCCAAAAAACATGGCTGCCAGCGCAAAAGGTAGTTTAACATTGGACCCTATGGGAAAAACACATTTTTAGCTCACCTGGCCTAAAGGCCATGTGAGCTTTTGCCATCACTCGGCGTCCGTCGTCCGTCAGTCTGTCCGTCAGTCCGTCCGTCAGTCTGTCAGTCCGTCTGTAAACTTTTCACATTTTGGCTATCTCCTCTGAAACCCCTGAACTAATTTTAACCAAACTTTACAGGAATGATGTATGGAAGGTCCTTTACTTAGATTGCCGAAATTTTTTTGATCCGCCAAAAAACATGGCTGCCAGCACAGAAGATAGTGTAACATTGGACCCTATGGGAAAAATGCATTTTTGACTATTTCCTCAGAAATGACATAAGCAAATTTAACCAAACTGTACAGGAATGGTGTAAGGAAGGTCCTTTACTTAGATTGCCAAAATTTTTCTGATCCGTCAAAAAACATGGCTGCCAGCGCAGAAGATAGTTTAACATTTGACCCTATAGGAAAAGCATATATTTGCTATCTTCTTTGAAACCACTGAGCCAATTTGAACCAAACTTTACAGGAATAATGTATGCAAGATCATTTACTAAGATTGCCCAAATTTTTCTGATTGGCCAAAAAAAAATGGCTGCCAGGGCCAAACAAAGTTTAACATTGGGCCCTATGGAAAAACGCACATTTTGGCTATCTCCTCTGAAACGACTGAAGCGAATTCAATTAAACTTTACAGGAATAATGTATGGAAGGTCTTTTGCAAAGAATGCCGAAATTTTTCTGATCCGCCTAAAAATATGGCTGCCAGCGGGGAACATAGTTTAACATTGGACCCTATGGGAAAAACACATTTTGGCTATCTCCTCTGAAACTATTGAAGCAAACTTAACCAAACTTTAGAGGAATGATGTATTGGAGGTCCTTTACATAGATTGCCAAAATTTTTCTGATTGGCCAAAAAACATGGCTGCCAGAGCAAAAGGTAGTTTAACATGGGACCCTATGGGAAAAACGCATTTTGGCTATCTCCTCAGAAATGACTGAAGCGAATTTAACCAAACTTTACAGAAATGATGTATAGAAGGTCCTTTACATAGATTGCCAAAATTTTCCTGATTGGCCAAAAAACATGGCTGCCAGCGCAAAAGGTAGTTTAACATTGGACCCTATGGGAAAAACGCATTTTTGACTATGTCCTCAGAAATGACTGAAGCAAATTGAACCAAACTTTACAGGAATGATGTATAGAAGGTCCTTTACATAGATTGCCAAAATTTTTCTGATCCGCCAAAAAACATGGCTGCCAGCGGAGAACATAGTTTCACATTGGACCCTATGGGAAAAGCATATATATGCTATCTTCTCTGAAGCTAGTGAAGCAAAATGAACCAAACTTTACAGGAATGATTTATAAAACGTCTTTTACATAGATTGCCAAAATTTTTCTGATCTGCCAAAAAACATGGCTGTCAGCAAAAAGATAGTTTAACATTGGACTTTATGGGAAAAACGCATTTTTTGACTATGTCCTCAGAAATGACTGAAGCAAATTAAACCAAACTTTACAGGAATGATGTATAGAAGGTCCTTTACATAGATTGCCAAAATTTTCCTGATCTGTCATAAAACATGGCTGCCAGTGGAGAACATTGTTTCACATTGGACCCTATGGGAAAAGCATATATTTGCTATTTCCTTTGAAGCTACTAAAGCAAATTGAATCAAACTTTACAGGAATGATATATGGATGGTTCTTTACTTAGATTGTGAACATTTTTTTGATCCGCCAAAAAAGATGGCTGCCAGCACAGAACATAGTTTAACCCTATGGGAATAGCATATATTTGCTATCTCCTCTAAAGCTACTGAAGCAAATTGAACCAAACTTTATGGGAATGATGTATGGAAGGTCCTTTACTTAGATTGACAAATTCAAATTGTCCATTTTATTTACAATAAAGGCAAAACACTTTCAAAATCTCGAAATTTCATTGGACAATAAATGTTACAACAATGGCTCATTCACATATGCCCCTAAACGGTGTTTCCTCAGATCTCCCACTCCACGCCTATATCAAAAATGGGGGAGCAAGTGAGAGATGTGATTTTAATCAGATTGAAAAAAATTGTGAATGGTACATATAGTTCTACAGTGATTTCCTTATCCATTCTGTCTGATATAAACAATGCATTTTTTCATCACTGGAATACAAATTTGCTTTAAAAGCATTTTAGTCAGGTGAGCGATACAGGCTCAGCCACACTGAGCCTCTGGTTGACTATGTCCTCAGAAATGACTGAAGCAAATTGAACCAAACTTTACAGGAATGATGTATAGAAGGTCCTTTACATAGATTGCCAAAATTTTTCTGATCCGCCGAAAAACATGGCCGCCAGGGCAGAAGATAGTTTAACATTGGACCCTATGGGAAAAACACATTTTTGACTATGTCCTCAGAAATGACTGAAGCAAATTGAACCAAACTTTACAGGAATGATGTATAGAAGGTCCTTTACATAGATTGTCAAAATTTTTCTGATCCGCCAAAAAACATGGCTGCCAGCGGAGAACATAGTTTCACATTGGACCCTATGGGAAAAGCATATATATGCTATCTCCTCTGAAGCTAGTGAAGCAAATTGAACCAAACTTTACAGGAATGATGTATAAAAGGTCCTTTACATAGATTGCCAAAAATTTTCTGATCTGCCAAAAAAAACATGGCTGTCAGCGCAAAAGATAGTTGGACTTTATGGGAAAAACACATTTTTGACTATGTCCTCAGAAATGACTGAAGCAAATTGAACGAAACTTTACAGGAATGATGTATAGAAGGTCCTTTACATAGTTTGCCAAAATTTTCCTGATCTGCCATAAAACATGGCTGCCAGTGGAGAACATTGTTTCACATTGGACCCTATGGGAAAAGCATATATTTGCTATTATTTCCTTTGACGTTACTAAAGCAAATTGAATCAAACTTTACAGGAATGATGTATGGATGGTTCTTTACTTAGATTGTGGAAATTTTTTTTTGATCTGCCAAAAAAGATGGCTGCCAGCACAGAACATAGTTTAACCCTATGGGAATAGCATATATTTGCTATCTCCTCTAAAGCTACTGAAGCAAATTGAACCAAACTTTATGGGAATGATGTATGGAAGGTCCTTTATTAGATTGACAAATTCAAATTGCCCGTTTCATTTACAATTAAGGCAAAACACTTTTAAAATCTCGGAAGCTGAAATTTCATTGGACAATAAATGTTACAACAGTGGCTCATTCACATATGCCCCTAAACTGTGTTTTCTTAGATCTCCCACTCCGCGCCTATATCAAAAATGGGGGAGCAAGTGAGAGATGTGATTTTAATCAGATTGAAAAAAAACTGTGAATGGTACATATAGTTCTACAGTGATTTCCTTAACCATTCTGTCTGATATAAACAGTGCATTTTTTCATCACTGGAATACAAATTTGCTTTAAAAGCATTTTAGTCAGGTGAGCGATACAGGCTCAGCCACACTGAGCCTCTGGTTTTTATTACATAGAGAATTATGTTACGTCCCATTCTTTCATAATTCCGTAACAAAAAGAAAAATTAACTTCATTTCTTATAATTCAATTTATAGAATTTTTTTCAATGACAAATCAACAATTTAAGTAACAATATTGCTGTAGCAAGTCAGAAATTTTATTGCTATAACGTAGGAATTAAAATGCCTCTGTGCATCAACCATAACAAGATGACGTCACTGAGAGCCAATCTATTCATGCAAATGCAACAGAAAAATATGGCCTATCAAAATTCTTGAAACAAATGAGAATTGAATTATAAATAATAGTTTCAAAGAAAAAGTGATATTAAATTTATTCTGTCTATCCATCAAGATAAATTTTATCTTCAAGATAGATTTTATAAATCTTTGAATTTAATTACTTTTATTTCTTTTACAGTAAAACAGAAATTTGCAATATCAGAGAGAATAATAATGAGTATCTGGTGTCTGTGTGCAGCTATATGTGCTACAGTAGGTATCAAATTCTACCATATTTACAGGGCCTTTTCTATACAAATTGGGAATTTTCAAATTGACTGAGAAAATTAATGGCATTGATTTACTAAATCTGGCTCTCATCAGTTGGTGACACTTAGCTTTTAGAAAGAAATCTACACAATTAAAAACCAAAAAACTGAAACGGGAGAAAAGTCAAACTGGATTGCAATTTATTTTCTTTGGGTAAAATGCTTCATTTTTCAGGGCCATATCACTGATATTGTTCAGGTCTATATCACAGATATTGTTCAGGGCCATATCACTGATATTGTTCACGGCTTTATCACTGATGTTGTTCAGGGCTATATCACTGATATTGTTAGGATCTAAATCACTGATATTTGTCAGAGCTTTATCACCGATACCATTGAGGGCTGTATCACTGATACAGTTTGGACCATTTATGAATTTGAATAAAAACAGGAAAATTTTCAAAACACTTATAATTGTTGGGTTTGTATCATTTATACTGTTCAAGGATAAATTGTAATTTATATCTTACAGGACCGTATTTTTAATATTATACAATTATCAACTGCATTTGGAGTTAATATTTAATAAACATTCCATAGGGCTCAGGGCCATATTGCAGTTTATGGACCAGGCTGTCAACCGAAAAATGGTATATGTTCCAAAGTGAAACCCAAATGGCTTCAGGGTTTTTATGAAGGCACAAATATAAGATTTATCAGTGAAAACAGGCAAAAACCGGGCAAAAAAAAGAAGCAACATGCAAAAAGACATGTATTTATTCCTTCTCTATGGAAAAAAATATCTGAAGATATGGAGCTATTTACTGGTTGTAGAGCTCTCAAATTACACTTGTAGTTGGTTTAGCTAGCTTAACAGGAGCTTATACTTCCAGAGCACCCAGCCTTATTGGTGGAAGTTGATGCGTATACTCAATTTGCCAGTTTCTAAGTTTTTAGTTTGCTGTGTGATTATGATTTTGAACATGGATTGGTATGTTTGTTTTTGATCTGCACAAATGAAGAGGTTATCTCCCCTTGAGCTTCATCAGTGGACTTTAACTATTTTGTATTTACACACTTTCCTGTTTGTTTCTTAAGGGTTTCTGGATGTATTCCTTCATCACAACAGTCAATCAGGTAATGGGATACAACGACAAAAAAATCCCAGATACTTGGAATCTCATCAGCTGGTTATTATCAGGATTACCATATATAGCCATTCCCGCAGCAGCTATACATGCTTGTATGTTACACGAAGGGTCTTGTCAGGAGGTAAGTTTATTAGTTTCAAAAGTAACCAGCAGCCAACAAAACCGGTCGTCTGGATTCAATAAATATTTATTATGTGTATGAAGTTACAACTGAATTTGCTGTCTACTTCAAAAAACTTGTTGACTTCTTTAAAAACTGTTAAAAGGGACAAAGTTAAAAGTGTGCCCCAAAGGTCCGGGATTTTTTTCAGGGACTGCAGTTTCCTCCACTGACCATGAACTCGCCATATCCAAGGATTTTTAAAAGGGGGGGGGGGCATTTTAGATTAAAAATCATCTAAAACACCATTACATCAATACAATATTTTTGCATTCATATAATGATAAATGTAAATATGGCCCTATTAGTCATTAACAATGAACACTGTACTTCAATGTGAGTCAAAGAATCTTAATGAGATGTAAAACACCTATTACTTACTCCCCACTCCACTCCAAATTACTGTAAATTTTCGAATTGTTTTGCATTTGCTTTTATCATGTTTATTTTCTTGTAAAAGTACTGGAGTAGCAATTTGCAGAAGAAGAAACTTTTAACATTACTAATTTCATATACACCCACTGTCATTTGATGACACGAAAGTAGAGGCATGCAAAATAATATTTCTATGTCACTTCTTGTAAAAATTAATTCTCACAAAAAATTTCCCAATTAAATGGTAATTTATTCTTAAAACATATTTTTATACTCCATACAACAAAGTTTCGGAAAGTATGTTTTTGACCAGTTAGCCAGTTAGTCCATCGCTCTGTCTGTCCATTATAAATCAGGACTGAGTTTGGTATGCGAGTTCTTATGCAATGAGTTACAGATCAAGTTTATGATTGTTCTGCTTTGCTATGCTCTGATTTTTACTGAATTGAAGACCCTTAGACTTTGAAATTTTCACAAACATAACTGTAAGTTCAGTATGTGACTTAAAAAAGGTAATGGCTATTCTTTTGCCAAGCACTCTGTATTTAGAAATGAAAGTAACGTGGGCTTTTGGCAGAGACCTTAAAAACCCATGCTCCATGTCACAGCAGGCCTGGCATCTAAAAGAATCATCCCTGCACATTGCCCTAAACGCACTGCAATGGTCACAATTTCTGCCACCTCACCTATAGTTGGTGATATCCATCCCCATATAAGTGTAATATTCTTGACTGGGACGTAAAACAACATTCAATCCAGTGATTTTGTTTGCTGAATAAAGGTACAAAATAATTTCCAGAAAAACAGTGATGCACTGAAAAAATAAATCTTTTTGTCCTTATACTCACAAAATATCAGATAGTACCACAATATAGTGTCTTTGCAATGAATATACTAGATATTGCCAGAATATTAAAACTTCAATTTTCCTAATCTTAAAGCCAGAAGGTAGTTTGGGTTTTTTTTTAAAAAGTAACAAAATCACTGCAATCAATCAATCATGTAGGTTCTTCCATTTTAAATATTGCAGAGGTCTGAATATCTTCTGTGTGGAGGTGATGATGATGATGATAACCGAGACAGGCGGGGCTACTCCCACCCACCAGAACCAACAGCACCACCGTATTCATATATGGACAGTCACGGATATATGGACTCCATGTACCCACTTGATGATTTACACAAAGCACATTACGATCCAGATATGGAACCACTCAATACAACCCTACGCCAGAGTAGAATATAATATTACCCTTGTATTGTTCTTGTTCATTGGCCTAGGCATAGACAATAATTCCAGTGTTCTTTGTTATACAAAAGGGAATACACAATAATACCAAAGTTTATTTTATGTAAACAGGAATAGACAATAATTCCAAAGTTCATTTTATGTAAACAGGAATAGACAATAATTACAATGTTAATTTTTATACAAAAGCGAATAGACAATAATTCCAAAGTTCATTTTATGTAAACAGGAATAGACAATAATTCCAAAATTCATATTATGTAAACAGGAATAGAGAATAATAATTACAATGTTAATTTTTATCCAAAAGGGAATAGACATTAATTCCGATGTTCATTTTTATAGAAACAGAAATTACTGTTTAAGAAGAAATAATAGCAACAGAAAATTTTTTGTAGTTTTGATCTTCTTAACTTTTTTTTAGCGGTAAAAAAAATTTCATTATTCCCATTGTAGGGAAATGGTACCAAAGTAAATATGACATTTTAGTTGAGAAGATATATTCACGGTACAAGAGTCATCGTGAAAATCACGAATATTTTTTCCTCGCAAATATTTCTTCTTTTACATTAACTCATGAGTCAAGATTTCAATAATTCATTGACACCCTTAGGAAGAAAAAATTTCAAGAGCCAGTAAATTCATAGATTTTTATTGGCTCATTGTCTGTTTTATTATCTGAAAGAAGAATTTTCTTTGGTTCTTTGTTTTATAGTCTGTTTTCATTGGCTTGTTGTCTGTTTTAATATCTGAAAGAAGAATTTTCATTGGTTCTTTGTTTTATAGTCTGTTTTCATTGGCTCATTGCCTGTTTAATTGTCTGAATGGATCACATTTTTGCTGACCTGAGGTTGCAGACGTATTTTTAAATGAAAGCTGTAGCTTTAAGAGCCTCCACAACCATAGGTTGTGTTTTCATTGGCTCACACAATTAAAGATTCATTTTCATTGGCTAACAGAATTTAATACTCATTTTCATTGGCTAACAGAATCATAGATACTTTTTTTAGGCTCATAGAATCATAGAAACCATTTTCATTGGCTTATTGTCTTTTTTGTCTGAATAAAAATTCATTTTCCCTTGCTACTGTATTTTTTAAGAAAAACTAGCTTTAAGAGCCAATAGATAATATTTTCTTTGACTCATTTTCTATTTTGCCTAAATGATTATTCATGAATTACATGTTCAATGACCGGATTTTGTATTTTTTGTATTTTTAAAGAAAAAATAGCTTTAAGAGCCAACAGAATCGTTGATAACATTTTCATTGGCTCAAAGAAACATAGAAACATTTTCATTGTTTCATTGAAACATAAAAACATTTTCGTTGTTCCATTGAAACATAGAAACATTTTCCTTGTTCCATTGAAACATAGATTACATTTTCATTTGCTCATAGAATCATAGATAACATTTACATTGGCTTGATTCGTGAGAATCATAGTTTACATTTTCATTGGCTAATTGAAATATAGATAACATTTTCATTGACTGATAAAAAATAGGTAACATTCTCATTGGCTGATAGAAAAATAGGTTAACATTTCATTGGCTGATAGAAAAATAGGTTACATTCTCATTGGCTGATAGAAAAAACAGGTTACATTCTCATTGGCTGATAGAAAAAATAAGTTACATTCTCATTGGCTGATAGAAAAAATAAGTTACATTCTCATTGGCTGATAGGAAAACTAGTTTACTTTTTCATTGGCTCATTGTCTTTTTTGTTTGAATGAGGAATCATGGATTCATCATGTGTTCTTATCCCTATGTTTATAACTGTTTTAGTATATGTATAAGTATGATTTTGAGATGCAATATTTTAATAGGTTTACATTTTCTATTTGTCTTAAGACTTTAAGACCCATTAGAGAATCATGAATTAAATTTTCATTGACTTTTTTCAATTTTTTTTGTAAAAGAAATTGTAGTTTTAAAGAAAGTAATGTATTTCATGGGATAGCAATGGGAAAAAATATGTAGTTTTATGACATGAATAAATTGTGTTGTGATGTCATTGCCTAGCCAGGGACTAATATGGAATGGATGGCATTGTGCTATCAGATGAAAAAAGAACTGTTTTCATGTTGCTGTCATTGCCTAACCAGTGATTAATATGGGAGTTATGACATTGTGCTGTCAGGAGAATAAGGCACACACG
Source organism: Anadara kagoshimensis (assembly GCA_021292105.1). Lineage (NCBI taxonomy): Eukaryota > Metazoa > Mollusca > Bivalvia > Arcoida > Arcidae > Anadara > Anadara kagoshimensis. The sequence goes on along the minus strand of CM037868.1, from coordinate 10,540,426 downwards.
TTGTCATTGCCTAGCCAGTGATTAATATGGCGGTAATAGCATTATGCTGTCAGATGAAAAAGACCATGTTTTCATATTGCTGTCTTTGCATAGCCAGTGATTAATATGGAAGTTATGGTATTGTGCTGTCAGGAGAATAATGCACACATATTTTCATATTGTTGTCATTGCATAGACCGAGATTAATATGGAGGTTATGGCATTGTACTGTCAGTGTTATAATGACCGCATGTTTTCATATTGTTGTCATTGCATAGACCGAGATTAATATGGAGGTTATGGCATTGTGCTGTCAGGAGATAAACATGCATGTTTTCATATTGTTGTCATTGCCTAGCCAGTGATTAATATGGAAGTAATGGCATTGTGCTGTCAAGCGAATAAAGAACACATGCTATTGCCTAGCCAGTGATTAATATGGAAGTAATGGTATTGTGCTGTCAAGCGAATAAAGAACACATGCTATTGCCTAGCCAGTGATAAATATGGAAGTAATGGTATTGTGCTGTCAGGAGATGAAAGTACTAATGTTTTCATATTGCTGCCATTGTCTAACCAAGGATTAATGTGCTTTATAGGATACATGAGATGATAGCGGGGAAAATAAATGTTTATGGAAATTGATGGTATGAATTATATGCTGCTGTAATTGCCTAATGGGGAAATAAGATGAAATTATTTGCATTGCGCTGTTAGCAGAATATAACAATTATGGTACATGTTTTACTGTCATTGCATAGCCAGAGACTGGTGTGCTGTATTAAAATAGCATTTAATGAGGTGACAGTGGGGAAAAATATGGTTTGAATTATATGTTGCTGTAATTGCCTAATCAGGAAATGAACTAGATTTAGTACTGAAATGTACTGGATTAAACAATGAAATGAACTAGATTTAGCACTGAAATGTACTGGATTAAGTATTGTAAATTTAGTATTATTACTGCAGTCAAATCTGACTATGAAATGGTGTCTTGTGATTAGTTAGCCCTGTAAATGTGTATTTGAACTGTAAATATACCAGCGGTTTTTTAGTGCAATCAAATTTTATTTAGTATTATTGTCAAGGTTTCTACAAATTTAAAATCATTAGTAACCATAGTTCCAAAATGTGAAAATGTAGCCCTTTTTGAAGTGTATTTTTCACAAATTTGCTAAAATATGTTACCTTTTTAAAAGAATTTCTTAGAAATTAGTAACCAGTGGCAATTTTGGCTACTAGGAATGGAAATGGACTAAAAAGATTTCATAGTCAGTTAGAAAAATCATGAATTAATGCATTAATGTGTTCTCTCATATATACATGTATACTGAATAAGAAACATAAGCAGTAGAAAACTTTCACAGTTTTGATCTTCTAAACTATTGGGCAGTAAGAAATTTTCACTGTATCGACTGAATGTAAAGACAGTGTATCAAGGGAAATAAGAAGATATATTCACATTACAGGGGTCACTAAATCACCGTGAAAATTATGAATATTTTTTCATCAGGAATAAGTCTTCTTAAACAGGAGTTGTTTTTATATTATTAGTATTATTTATGATAATTAAAACATTAATTTACTAAATTGTATAGTGCAAAAATCACCAAATAAAAGTAGAGCTGATTAAGGTACTCATATAGACTTTTTGAACATGGAAAATTTTTACTGTTTCATTGTTTTTTTTAGAGATTTCACTTGATAAATGTAGGCATTTTATTTAACAAAAAAAAAAAAATTTTACAAGAAATAATTATGTTAATGAAGTTGAAGTAACTTAACTTGGCGTTGTGATTTTTTTTTTTTTTTTTTTTTTTTTTTTAAATTCAAAAATTTTAATTTTTTTTATTTACATTTATTTTATGCAGTTATGTTTGTTAATTATGTATAAGATTTGTAGATAATAATTTTACATTATTAAGGTTGTTTTTAAGCTTTTTGCCTGCTCTTAAACCGTTCTCGGAACATTTGTTTTACTTTGATTTGAAATCTGAACATTCCACTAGGGTTTAAAGATTTTTTTATAAAAGGTTAAAGTTTGGAGGTTAAAAGGTCAAATACTTTACATTTTTGTCATTGAATAGGTTGTAAAATTGATTTCATGAGTCACTGTTATTTCTACACACATACAGGCATGCAAGCACATATGCACATGCACACACAAAAACATACACAAATGCACACACACAAAAGCACATGCATGTACACACAAAAGCACATGCATGCTCACTCACAAATGCACACAAATCACACACAAAATAAACACTTATTTAAGTTATAAAGAGCAAATACAATCAAAAATTTTAGTCAGCTGAATACAATACTATCTGTATATGATAGTAAAGTGTATTTAGCATTTACATGTTTCATTTTTCAAAATGACATGAGAGTATATGCCATAGTCTAGCATGTGTGTGTGTGTGTGTGTGTGTGTGTGTGTGTGTGTGTGTTATCTTTACTATATGGAATGATAAGCATTTTAAAACTGCACCATTTTGTCACTCCATGCTTGGTCTTACAAAAAGGCCAAACATCCAAATTTTTTAGAAGCCCCACCCACAATTGACACAATTTCCTGTGTTGGTTGATGAGCTGCACTGCAATAAACAGAGGTCAAAGGTTAATTACACCATCATTTGTGTACATAAAGTTTTTAGAAATGTTTTAGTGTTTTACAACTATTTTGGAAATTATTCATATGAAAGTTAGATAAGGCAGTGAAAGATTATTCTTAGATTTTCATTTTCTCTTTTTTTTCTAAAGCAGGCAAGCAGTTCAATTGACAGACAATTTTGATGATGGGGCGAGCAATTCGACTGACAAACATTTTATTTCAGAGCAAAACTTGCTTCCTTTTGCCATAAAATTTTAATTTGACTTTGATTTCAAATTAATAATAAAAGATTGAAAAATTGTGACCAGGATACTGTAAAGGGGGATAGGACATGAATGAAAATCTAAGAATTATTTTATTATGGCCTTAGAAGAATGAGCTTAGGACTTTTTAAAGAAATTATATGTTTATATAGATGAGATTGTTTGTTGTATTTTCTTTGTAAAGCTAGTCATCAGCTGCATAATGTATCAATCAAAAAATGAGATTTTTTTTTGAAAAAAACAATACATGTATTTATTTATCATATTTTGAAAGTTTTATGTGTTGTATCCATGGTAACCTTATGTGTTGTAACCATGGTAACCAAACAAAGTTTGGATTAGATAGAATATAATAATTACAGTCATTTATATACATGTATCAATTTTTGCAACTTTGTAGTATAACATTATCATATATTTAATCTTGTGAATTCATTTAAATTTGCGAGTTCCATTTTTTGTGGGCTCCAATTTTTGTGTATCACTTTTTGCATCTATGTAGTTGAACATCATCATATTATATTTAATCTTGTAAACACATTTAAATTTGTGGGTTCCATTTTTTGTGGGCTCCAATTTTTTTGAAGGTTGCAAAATGAGATTCTTCAGTTTTTCCACATGATTAAGAAATACCTAATAATGGTTGAGTAATCTGTTTTGTCAAAATTCTGGAATAACATTGTTTTTACAAGCAACATGAAGTGATGGTTTCTGTATCCCCATTTTTCCATATTATAGTATCCATTGAAACCACAAGAAACCACAAAAGTCTGGAATTGCATTGTTTTTACAGGCAATATGGACTGACAGATTCCATATCCCTATTTCCCATATTATGGTATCCATGGAAACCGCAAAATTCTGCAACTGATTGATATCATATCCATGGAGTTCATCGCTGTTCCTTTAATGTCTGTACGGAACACTTTTTCCAATGGATTTGGAATTGCACGAGATGATGTTTCCCACAAAAACGACATTATTCCAGGAATTTGTGGCCAATATGTTACGCACAAACGTCAAGCAGTATGAATTATGTGGTTCAGCAGGGAACCCCATGGATTTCACACAAAAACTTGAATGCTATAAATATGAATGATTTAACAAAATTAATCACGTGTGTATCCAGACTGCCTAACAACAACTTATATCCAAGTTTTGCCAGTTTTCCACAATATATTACATAACCAACTATTTTTTTCTGCTGGAGGCTTAGTTGTCTAAAGTGAATGCTTACAAATTATAGCACATCTCACCGCCTAGGTTTGAATTCCACTCGGGACAGATCTTAGCATGAGAAACTGTGTCAATTTGCTTGCCAAAGATCATAGGTTTTCTCTTGGAACTCCAGTTTCCTCCACTATTGTGAATTAATCACTTGGACATTACCCTAAAACAAAATTACACCATTTCACTATTTTGTCTGCTAAATGTTTTCACTTTTTCCCCTGAATATTGCAAAATATTAGTTGCATTTTGTCAGTAAAAACAACGTAATTCCATGAATTTGAGATGGAAATATTTTCCATATCTTTTTACTCAAAGCTTTTGTGGTGTTGATCATGTTGTAAACTGATAAACTCAGTTAATTAAGACCACCTGTTAATAAGGACCAATAGATAATTAGATTGGTAGTTTATAAATTCACTTGTAAATATTGTAAAACATGCACTGAAAAATATTTTAGTAAATATTGTATAATATGCACTGAAAAAAGATTTTTAACTTTTTCTTCCTCGACATAAAATATGATGTAAGATGCACTGAAAAAATATTTTAAACTTTTTCTCCCTCGACTTAAAACTTGATTTAACATGCACTGAAAAAGGAATTTAAACTTTTTCTCCCTCGACGTCAAATATGATCTAAAATGCACTGAAAAAGGATTTTAACTTTTTTTCTCCCTCGACGTCAAATATGATCTAACATGCACTGAAAAAATATTTTAAACTTTTTCTCCCTCATGATCATAAAATTTAAAATTTAAGTGAAGGAAATTAAAACTGAATACTCTATCATAAGAAATATTTTTATGTAGAAATATTCCTGTTTTAACATTCAGAAATATGTAAAAAAAAAAAAAAAAAAAAAAAGTTACCAGTGAACTTGTTTTCACTGTTGAATTTTCACTGTGAAAATCCTGAATGTTAATACATAGCAAATATTTCTCATTGTATTATTATTTGTTAATATTCATTTTTACATTGAGGAGTTTTTTTTTTTTTTTTTTTTTTCCCCAACACCTGTGAATGGAAAGAAATGGTATTGTCCATGAACTTTATTATTTAGGGTAAGAGATAATATATATAGTTTGAGGAAAGAGGGATCTGTCTCTATGTAATTTTTTTTTAAATTTAAATTTAGTAATTAATTTTACTCTGTCTCTGTCTGAACAGAATCTCATTTTCTTGTTCTCATAAATATTTGTAAAAATTTGTAAAATACATGATCTCTTTTTAAAATAATCCATTAGATGTGAATATGGGAACAAATGCTGATAAATTATCTTTTTCATATTAAAATACATATATCATTATTTACTAAGGACTATGCCAAGTAAATCTCAACAATGTAATGTGTTACAGCTTCTAAAATTTGTGAAAATATAGTTCTTTTTAAAGCTTTATTTCAGAAATTTGCTAAAATGGTTACTTTGTGAAAGAATTCTCAAAAATTAATAGCCATTAGTGATTTAATTTACCAGGATAGAAACATAGTAATATGACATGGCATTCTCTGTGTAAAGTTTATAACAGTGCATTGGTGTGCAGTTTAGACCATGTCATGGTTTTCCAAAAATAAAAAATTAGTCGTAGCCAAATTTCCAAAATGTGTGAATCTATCTATAGCCATTTTAATTTTTTTAAAACAAATTTGTTTAAAAGATCACTTTTTGAAAGAATTATTATCAAATGGGAAATTTGGCTTTCAGGAATTGAAACCTAGTGTCATCAGAATGGACTTGTCAGTGTAAAGTTAATGACAGTGCAATAGTGTTTGGTATTAGACACATTTCTCAGTGTACAAACAAATCGTCTTGAGGATAAAAGAATGTATATATAGGTAGATAATATTTAGATTGATATAGAAAGAGACATTTTTTCTGTATATAGTTTTTTACGTACCGGTGTAGCAACCAATGAAGTCCAACACCTATCAAAGTCTGGCTTTGAAATTACAATGCCTTATGAAGTCCAAAAATCGAGGTTCCAGAGGAGAAGTCAAATACAGTTGTTCAATTTGGAGAATAATTTTATTTTGTAATACCAAAAAGTCTTTTCTGAAGTTTTAAATCTTTGTGACTTCATTAGGCATCGATATTGACAACACCTTGTGAAGTCTGGGCTTCATTAGGCATTATAATTTCGTTGCCTAATTAATTCTGGACTTCACTAGATGTTGGACTTTATAAATAGTTGTTACAACCAATAATGACCATATAGTTCATATAGCCAAGACTTTTATTATCATTTAAATTTTTGTTTCTTTTTTAATGAAGAAATCATGTGGTTTTTAATATTAACTTTTTAACATTTTAAAAATTTATAGATTTGTTTCAACTAGTATTTGTTATTTTCATTTATAAAGTGTTAATACCTTTTTAACATGAGTTGTCTGCTCTTTAGTTTGTTCGAATATCTTTTTAACATGAGTTGTCTGCTCGTTCTAGGAGGTTCCTAAACTTAATTAATATGTCTTTATTTTCAATTTAGGGAGGCTGTCAAATTTATTGGAACTTTTGTAACCACAAGTTTGTATTGGTATTAACTAATAGAAAAGTAATTAATTTTATTGAGAAATGTTATAAATCCAGAGGATTTTACAAACAAACCTTTATATAATTGTGTATCTGTGGTATTTTGGCACAGAAAAGGGCAAGTCTTCTTTTCTAGTAAGGTAATTTGGTCATATTGGTATCCTGTAAAAATTTAAAATAAAGCAACAGTTTATGTGGCTTAATTGACTAAAATATTTAAAACACTATGAAATAAGGCTTTGTTAGTGGAGTTTGACAGTGTACCCTAACCTCACACCCAAAATGTATTTGATGATCATTTAACGTGAAAGCTGACATTTCCCATGAAAATGTTATTATTTCGTTAAATTGCTACCTAAAAGTTTTCTTATTGTTCCAGACAAATAGTATAGGGACTGAATCATTTGGAACAGTGATGAAGCCCCATTATAGTTCCCTTGTTACCAAGTTTGACTTGCCATTTTCTAGTCACTTTTTTAAGGATAGCATTAATTTTTACTTCGTTTTGTAATGTCTGATAAATGTTTTCATAAAAAAGTAATGTTTTAACGATTTTATGTACTGAATCTTATCATCATGAAGCTGTTACCCAACCAGGGAACTTGTTTCTTATTTCTATTTAGTATTTCCCTTTTGTCTTTCATTTTCAGAAAAAAAATAGTTGTGATTTTCGTTGTTTGTGTCTAGTGTTTGGAATTTGTTGAAGCTGGTGCTAAAATATTTCCCTTCATCTTCTAATTAGTTTTGTTCCTCAGATTTGTATTATGTTGTTTCCATTTTATCTTTCGAGTCAAATTTCAGTTATCAGTATTTTCCCTTTATGTAAAGCAAACGTTAAAGCACGATTTTTCATGACACTGAATCAACGAAAATATTTTGAAAATTTCATTAATTAATATCACATTTTGCATCACATGTATAATACTGCAACTTTATATATTATGAATTCACTCTACCCGAACTGGTTTTCTGAATATTGGTTGGTTGAGTCCTTACAGGGTTCACTCAACCATTGAACTGTATAGAAACGGTGTTTATAGTGCTATAACTTCCATTGATGTGCAAAGCAAACTGAATAGGTCATGCTAGTGAGTTATGATTAGTTTCCTTTGCACGGCAGTGGAAGTTTTACCACTTTAGAACACCATTTCTAGACAGTTAAATAGTTATAACTTCCATTGATGTGCAAAGCAAACTGAATAGGTCATGCTAGTGAGTTATGATTAGTTTCCTTTGCACGGCAGTGGAAGTTTTACCACTTTAGAACACCATTTCTAGACAGTTAAATAGTTATATTTACATATAGGTTTTTAAATCAAATCTGGGCTTTAAAGGAAAATTATTATTAAGATTTTTAATTTGCCAGTTTTAAATAAGGTTAGTCTTTGTTAATGAAATGATTTTGGAACTAGGGCCAGGTTTTCTCCAGGCTTCACCTCATTATTGCTGTCTGGCTGCAGGCATTTTTGTTATTCAACGAACCTATACACACTCAATCAAACACTGTTCTCTATACCAGTTCTTATACAGTTGAAACATTGTTTGTATTTGTGTCATGTCCGTGGGTGTTTTTAATAACTTTTTTCTTCTGCACAAGGAATTATGTGTATACACAAAGAATCATCATGAGATACTTATTTTAAGAGGACACAAAAATGTATTCGAAGAGTATGTGGATGAAACAATGAAAACTTTGGAGAGGTTGATTGTCTGTGGTTATCATATGGTTGCCATGGTAACAAAACAATGTTGCACTTGGTTTGCCTAAATCTCCACATCCAGTGGTTGAAAAATTAACCACTTGACAGACAACAACCTTAGGAATACTGATTTACCAAATGTTTCATGCTGTCATTTTAGTATGACTATGAATAAACAAATTGTATATTTTATCATTATGTATAGTTTATATATAAACATTGTTATCTTGTCAGTTCGATATTTTCAATAAAAATTTATCATGATATAAAATTAGTCTTTTTAAGTATTTTATAGTATATCACTGAAGGTTTTCATTCCCATAATTAATTTCATTCAAGGGCTCCATAGTAGCCAATATTGATTTCACACTACTGATGATGAATTATATTCCAAACCGGCTGTCTATACTTTATAGTGCTGTGAAATTATGTATAAAAAGTAATCTAAAGCATGTGCTTACCGATTTTAGCCTTATAGCCTTTCACCACCAAAGTTTAATCCCATTCAGAACAGATCATTGTGTAAAGAAGTTTGTTAAATTACCCAGGGATGGTGGTTTTTGTCGGATTCTCATGTTCCCTACACTAATTGGAGGTTTTCCAACAAGAGGATAAATAAAACGCCATTGGTCCACTCATCTCATTGCAAACGGTAGGCTGAACTATCTGTCTTCTCAGTGGCCAACTGGCCTAAAGCATTTACATGCAGATCATAGTGCATTTCACTGCCTATGTTTAATCCTGTTAAGGACAGACCCGTTTATGAAGAAATTTGTCAGTTAATTTTCTTAAGATCGGTGGGTTTTTTTGGTACTCAGGTTTCCTCCACCATCAGGTTTTCTAACAAGAGCACAAATTATTGCTCTGTTCTTCTCATTGCAAATGCTAGACTGAACTATCTTTTTTAACATGTTTTCATTCCCAAGTTCCTCAGAGGCCAACTGGTGTAAAACATGCTTACAGATCAAAAAGCCTTTCACCACGAAAGTTCAGATCCCTGTGTAAAGACGTTTGTCAGTTAACCTGCCAAGGGTTGGTGTTTTTTGTTACTAGGGTTTCCTCCATTATCAGGTTTCACGACTAGGAGATACAACGCCATTACTCCACTCATCTCATTGCAAAGGCTTGGATGAACTGTTTTTTAACAAATGTTTTCATACTTCTAGGGGTCCTCAATGGGCAAATGGTCTAAAGCATGTACTTACGGACCAAGACATCTTTCAAACAATTGGGTTTATATTCATTTATTGAAGTTTACTTGTCCAAGGTCAGTGGGTTTTTTTTTTTTTTTTTGATACTCAAGGTTTCCTTCACCATTCTATGATTTTACAACTAGGGCATAAAACATTTTTACTCAACTCACCCTTTTGTAAACAATAAGTGAGAGTTCGAACCATAGACAGGGTCAGGGTTCGACAAAGACTTGACAAAAAGATAGTGCCTGTTCTTTTACCAAAGCACTCAGCAGTTAGAAATGATCTGTGTGAGAAAATTTGTCAGTTTTTCAGGTTTTCTATGGGTATTGCAGTTGTCTCCTCCATCACAGAACTAACTGTCTTGGCGGTCTTTTTCAAGTCCCAATGGTATTATGCAGTCAGATCTTGGATTATTGGTACAGATGCAATGAAGAAGAAACCATGACTATCTATGCATCAATATTCTAATGCAATATATATGCCTTAACAAATCGTTTTTAGTTTTCCAAATAGAAGAGTTGAGTTAAATAATGGTGTATAACGTCCCAGTCAAGAATATTTAACTTTTATCGAGACGTCGCCAGCTATAGACGAAGCTGTAGGAATTTTGCCTGGCGTTGCGCTGATGGCATTATACAGCAGGGTTCATGCCAAGCCCACCGTGACACGGGACCTTGTTTATTTTCAGTTCCTATCCGAAAGAACCGTAAATTTCATTTGGCAATGCCGTGTACTTGGCAAAAGAACAGTCACTACCCACTTTCCAGTCTTGGGTCAGACTCGGTCGGGTTCGAACCCACTTACGGAGCGAGCACCAACGTAGCTACCCCAGTGGTTTCCAGATAGAAGAAAAAGAACAACAACAACAACAACAATAGTGTATTTATTAAGATACAACAATTTATATACGAATATTATGTGGTATATAACTATATATAATGGATAGTATAAGGAAAAAATATATATTTTCGTAATCTCATCTTTTTATTCATCATCTCTGTACGGACCTCTGTCTTAGTTATCTGAAAGTATATCAAATGAACGTTTAAAATCACAAACGTCCGGAATCAATAAAAAAAAAGCATGAAATACATGTACAGTCAAGCCTGTCTGTAAAGGCCACCCAAAGGGAACCAGTAAAAGTGACCTTTATGGGCAGGTGTCCTTTATGTACAGGTTCAAATAATATGAATAAAGGCCAATTGGGATACAATTCTACTGGCCTTTATAAGCAGGTGGCCGTTATATAGAGGCGGCCTTTAAAGCAGCTTGGGCGGTTTTTCTAGACAAGGGCTCATCTTTCCTTTTGTATTTGATTACCCTTCTATTAAGACGTAAAATGTTGATTGAAAGTCTTTAACTCAACTAGAAGAGCGATCCCCAAAACAGAAAGACCGTAAAGGCCTATATAATTCAAATTACCCTTGATATAGTTCCATATTCCTTTCACTCGATTTTGATTACACACGTGGCGGATGTAGCTAGCTAAACATGAGGTGCTTGCCTTTACGGAGCAGCCGGACTCACTTTCCAAGTGGAAGTTCGTGTTTATCTGATTTGCCAGCTTCAAAGATTTTGCTCTGCATTGGGATTGTGTTTTGGACTTGGATTGGTATGTTTGTTTTTGATATATAATCTTTAAAATCCTCAAAAAAAACAAAGTTTTCTCCCTTATGCAAAGTATTTTCTTAGCTAAATTTGGTTAAATACATTTTGATCCTTTGGAAATTTTTCCAAACCCCTTGAAAACATTTGGTTCACAATTTTGATTCCAAGCACTACGGATGGGAAATTTTATTCCGAAAAGGCCATCTAATTCTTTTAAATTAAAACTGATTATTTTATTATTAACAAGATTGTCCAATATTGTCCAATGCAACCATGTACTATAAATGCCTTATCCTTTACTCCTAGAATTAATTAACCTCACCTGTAAGAGCAGCAGCTCGTCCTTCGTTGAAAACATCTCTGCGTCTTCTAGATTCCATTGAACTGTGCAAACCTATACCAAGAGATGAATAAAGTTAAAAAAATAAGTTTGCTTCCAAGCACTACTGATGAGGTATTGTATTCCGAAACGACCGTCTAGTGCTGTAAAATTAAAACTGGTATAATATGTAATTATACAAGATAATACAACTTTATTAAAGATCACGTGGTCTCTCGTCACCAAGGTTAAAATCTTATTCGTTGCACTCGTTAGGCTAAAAACAGCACCCCATATATGCCAACGAACCCCAGTATATATAAATTACAACTGTGACCATGTGACGTTTGATCCATTACCTCAGGCTCTAAAACCAATGTTTGGCATGATGAAATTCCATCAAAAACAAATACGGAAACCCCAAAAATCTATTTATAGTAACAGAAAATATGTTCTTTGACCCAATGGCCTACCATTAATAATAACTATTAGAATTTTTCCTTTCTGTATCCATTAGTGTATAATCCTTAATAATTATCCATTTATGCAAATATATGCAGAAACCAGGTAGGTAAACAGACGGACAGACAGATACACACACTAATATATCAGAAATGACATTCGCTACGCAAACTATAAAGTGTGGAATATTTCCGATTCTTTTATTGTTTTATAACAAAAAATAAAGTCATTTTCGGTTATTTAAGAAATAATCAACATTTGCCCGTGATATATCGTCGAATAATACACGGGCCTCCGTGAACATGCATTTAGTGATATATTCTTCCACATGTCAACTATACGGCCTGTGTATTATTAGTCCGACTAATCAGCCCACTAAACCCCCATTTTAATTTTTTGACTTTTTGGAGGTTTGTGGTCTGACAGCTTCCATTATTGAATTCTTGAAATTTCTGGCGAAAACAGCAGAAACGAAAACACGCGTCGATAATTTCCATTATTTCCTTACCTCGCTCTTGTTGACAACATGGAACACTTCCTAAAACATTAATCTACCGATCCATGCTTAATTTTTAATTAAAATCCATCGATATCGGTAGAAATACAAGGTTTTCTGATGTCTCTTCAGCTCTCTGCCACTTTCACATCGTGAAGACATTACTAATTTGCATTGACCAATCAGATCGTGCGTTGCATTTGGATGGTGAAACTCGCAGTTCTATCTTTAGAAAGCACATGGCGATGTTTATTTACATTAACGATTCGCATTATTAAGGATGTTTTAACGCGTATAACATATTATTTTAGTTATTTTATCTTTATCAATACCATGTGAAGACATGTGTACTAATATTGCAGTGAAGATTTCTCTTGTTTTTTTCTCGTTTATATCTACATAGGCATAGGAGCAGGGGGTGGGGGCAGGCCCCCAAAATATATTGTGTGAAATTTTGTATCATAGTTTATGTTTATAGTGTAAGTGCTAAAAAAAACCAAGAGCTTTAACAGGAAATGTCCATCTGGTAACCAATCAATTAACAATTTCATCATTATACTTGTAAAAGGGCGTCTTGAAATTCACCTTTAGAAACGACTCACTGCATCTCCAATGGCAGGGGCGGATCCAGGATTTTTTGAAGGGGGGGGGGTTGAGAATTCTATCAATGCTAGGCCCATGGTCAACTTAATGATATACATCAAAGGTAAATGTAGATTGGTGTGGTTAATTAGTTTATTTATATGGCACCAAACCTTCTTAATCTCCATGTAGCCAGAAGTCGTGAGTTGAGTACAGTACGTTTGAAAATTAATCATTGAACTTAATTATTTCATGCAGTTATTTGTACAATTTTGTCTTAATATTTCACTGCTTTTCAGTCTCTCACTCAGAACGCTGCAAAATTTTCTGGGGTACCCCCATATTTATCTCCAATGAGAGGGTTGATTATGGAACTTGTGTCATATGGTTATTGTTTTTAATCTTGCCTTGATATCACAGTATTTTAACCTATCAAAACGCTGCAAAATACATTGAAGATGCGTTTAGACAGGGGTTAGTTTTGAAAATTTTCCGGATGAGGCCCCCTGGGCCCCCACCTATGCGAGGGGTTTAGCACCCATACTCTCCCCGCCTCGTACCTGCGGCACGACATAGACATAGCTTAAAACCAATTGTAATATATAAAGTTCAAGACAAGAGTACTTGTCCGCAAGGTCATTAAAATTAATTCTCTTATATTCATCCCGACCACACTGTAAATTTTGTCATAGGGTTCAATTTTAACTGTATTTTGCGTGAACATACATACATGTATATACAGTGAGGTGCTTAATTTTTTCTCTCCAAAATTACTGGAATAATATTTCTAGGATACTAGTTCAGAAAAAATGAGAGGGTTCAAGAATATAAAAAATATATAGAAAAGATCCCGACTACTCTATTTGAAAGTCTACATATTAATTCTAAATATTTTGAATACATTTCAATGTAACCTTTTGTAAGTACATGTATTAAACACCACGTAAAACATCCTTAATAATGCGAATCGTTAATGTAAATAAACATCGCCATGTGCTTTCTAAAGATAGAACTGCGAGTTTCACCATCCAAATGCAACGCGCGATCTGATTGGTCAATGCAAATTAGTAATGTCTTCACGATGTGAAAGTGGCAGAGAGCTGAAGAGACATCAGAAAACCTTGTATTTACCGATATCGATGGATTTTAATTAAAAATTAAGCATGGATCGGTAGATTAATGTTTTAGGAAGTGTTCCATGTTGTCAACAAGAGCGAGGTAAGGAAATAATGGAAATTATCGACGCGTGTTTTCGTTTCTGCTGTTTTCGCCAGAAATTTCAAGAATTCAATAATGGAAGCTGTCAGACCACAAACCTCCAAAAAGTCAAAAAATTAAAATGGGGGTTTACTGGGCTGATTAGTCGGACTAGTGTATTATTCGACAATAAACCACCAGTAACTGTTAATTATTTCGATTCTAATATTACTTAAATAAAAAAGGAATGAAATAAACACTGCAAACTCTTTCGGAAGCACATTTTACTAAGGTTTATTAAAACAATTCGGCTGTTGAAATTACCTCCATTGAAACATATTTTTATGAATGAAAATTACGTCACAACTATTGTTTGCGATACATGACGTCATAAGATGAGTAAGAGAGTATGTCATTTAAACGGAACAGCCATGGGTATATCGTTTGTTATACCACGGCTGACTCTGGAAGGAAAACGCGGGTCATGCCAGAAGGTAATTCAAATGAATCCAACCACTAAAACTACTATAAGTCATCGATGTTGTGTAGGCATTTAATACTTCACACCTTCCATAATAAGATGACGTCACTAAAAGTATGCAAAAAATAACAGAAAAGATCTGATCAATCAAAGTGCTTAACACAAAGATGAGTTTTCCCTTACCTTGCCATATTCGTAAAGCTGCAAAATTGCTTAGGCCTGTACAAAGGAAATATACATGTATATATTTACAAAATTATTAATAAATTATTAATTTATTTGTAAAGGAAAACGTCATTAATCTGTTCGTTTCATAATGAAACAGCTTCAAACGTGTTGAGGAAATATAAAACTTAAGGCCACTGGTTAATATTTGTACTTTATTTAGGCGTCGTTACTGGTAGTCTGTGTGGCGTGAGTGGTGTGGGTATTCCAACAACCTCGGACTCCGGGTCCCAGAACTGTATCCAGTCATGTTGATCTGCCGTGTCTGCGTGTATGGGGGTCTTTGTGTGTGTAGTGACAGGGTTTATATATGTTACTTGTTTACCAACAACAACCTGAATATGACCAACAGAATAACATCATATTCATCCTGTTTTTGTTTATCACCAATGTTTACAGAATTTAACAATAAGATGTCATTTTGTTAATCGTTAATTACTAACTAATTACAACTTAGTTCACATAAGTACATTTAATACAACTTTACCAAATCCTAAATGGCTGAATGTAATAATATTTATACATTATGATGTTTTCCTGAGGGACCTGTGCTACTATAGTATTGTCTTGAGTATTGAGTATAGTGCCTGAGCCGATCATTGACCTTTAAATTTACACATAAGGGTATTCCAATTCTGTAGTGTACAATCTGGTCAGAAATTAACTTGTCTGGGTCCATTGACGCCATGTTTGTTTACAAAATTGCGTTCTCGTTCCCAAGGTAGCGCGTGCAAAAAGTATGGTGACCGTCTGGACAATAGTACCTTTCTGTCAGCGGTACTATATACTCGTTGCTAATGACAGACAAAACTACATGTATATAAAATAGAGTACATGTACATATCCAATCAATTTCCTACAATTTATCCTGTGATGTACTAAATTTCGTTTCAGTTTAATCTTTAACCCTCTTGCTGCCAAACCCAACATTGCCAAATTGAAGTTCACACTGCGAAATGATATGTCAACAATAGATTCATCCTGACATCAGACGCGTTTGTAGTCATATGACATCATTAGTTAATTGTAGATTATAATCTCAAAAGTCAACATTTTGCATTTTTTGTTTACTCTACAAAACGATTATAAGTTTTTCTCAGTCTTTTAACCAAAAGTTGTCAATTTCAGTGAAAGGACATATGTGTCCGTGTGGCAGGCAGCCGGAAGAGTACACATATGTCCGTTTGGCAGCAAGAAGGTTAATATGTACCAGTGTATTGATGTATAGGTGACACTATAGTTCGATCACCTATTCAGATGTGGTCTTAAAAAGATCATGGACTACCTCAAATTTCTAAGTTTGACATGGCTAACTTACTACTAAGTATATGATGACTTAAACTGTTTCTTGAGAGCCAAATACCCCCGCACCAATATTTAATGCTTTCTTGTGACCTTGCCCTTTCCGATATGACCTTGGTTCAAGGTCATGACACACCTTTTGACCATGAAGATTATTCATTGAAGTTTTATGACAGCTGACCCTGACACGATTTTACACGGACGGGCGGAAAACAGAAAGACAGACAGACATGGCGATTCCTATATATCTACCCCCTCAAACTAGTTTGTATAAAGAGAATTAAAATAAAACTTACCATCATTATAAAAATTAAACGGGTCTTGTGTATGAGTCAATCTTCCTCCTAGAAAAAAGAAAGGAGGTTTGATATATATATATTATTATGGTTGTTTGGATATTTTGAAAAAAATTGGTTTGAAAACTTAGGTTCAAGCACTACTGATGAGGAATTGTATTCCGAAACGGTCATCTAGTGCTGTAATATTAACACATTTCAATATGTAATTTGGTCTGAGCACTACTAGTTAGTTATTCAGTAACGGCCGTCTAGTGCTGTAATATTAACACATTTCAATATGTAATTTGGTCTGAGCACTACTAGTTAGTTATTCAGTAACGGTCGTCTAGTGCTGTAATATCACATTTCAATATGTAATTTGGTCTGAGCACTACTAGTTAGTTATTCAGTAACGGCCGTCTAGTGCTGTAATATAAACATTTCAATATGTAATTTGGTCTGAGCACTACTAGTTAGTTATTCAGTAACGGCCGTCTAGTGCTGTAATATTAACACATTTCAATATGTAATTTGGTCTGAGCACTACTAGTTAGTTATTCAGTAACGGCCGTCTAGTGCTGTAATATTAACACATTTCAATATGTAATTTGGTCTGAGCACTACTAGTTAGTTATTCAGTAACGGCCGTCTAGTGCTGTAATATTAACACATTTCAATATGTAATTTGGTCTGAGCACTACTAGTTAGTTATTCAGTAACGGCCGTCTAGTGCTGTAATATTAACACATTTCAATATGTATTTGGTCTGAGCACTACTAGTTAGTTATTCAGTAACGGCCGTCTAGTGCTGTAATATTAACACATTTCAATATGTATTTGGTCTGAGCACTACTAGTTAGTTATTCAGTAACGGCCGTCTAGTGCTGTAATATTAACACATTTCAATATGTAATTTGGTCTGAGCACTACTAGTTAGTTATTCAGTAACGGCCGTCTAGTGCTGTAATATTAACACATTTCAATATGTAATTTGGTCTGAGCACTACTAGTTAGTTATTCAGTAACGGCCGTCTAGTGCTGTAATATTAACACATTTCAATATGTAATTTGGTCTGAGCACTACTAGTTAGTTATTCAGTAACGGCCGTCTAGTGTGTAATATAACACATTTCAATATGTAATTTGGTCTGAGCACTACTAGTTAGTTATTCAGTAACGGCCGTCTAGTGCTGTAATATAACACATTTCAATATATAATTTGGTCTGAGCACTACTAGTTAGTTATTCAGTAACGGCCGTCTAGTGCTGTAATATTAACACATTTCAATATGTAATTTGGTCTGAGCACTACTAGTTAGTTATTCAGTAACGGCCGTCTAGTGCTGTAATATTAACACATTTCAATATGTAATTTGGTCTGAGCACTACTAGTTAGTTATTCAGTAACGGCCGTCTAGTGTGTAATATTAACACATTTCAATATGTAATTTGGTCTGAGCACTACTAGTTAGTTATTCAGTAACGGTCGTCTAGTGCTGTAATATTAACACATTTCAATATGTAATTTGGTCTGAGCACTACTAGTTAGTTATTCAGTAACGGCGTCTAGTGCTGTAATATTAACACATTTCAATATGTAATTTGGTCTGAGCACTACTAGTTAGTTATTCAGTAACGGTCGTCTAGTGCTGTAATATTAACACATTTCAATATGTAATTTGGTCTGAGCACTACTAGTTAGTTATTCAGTAACGGCCGTCTAGTGCTGTAATATTAACACATTTCAATATGTAATTTGGTCTGAGCACTACTAGTTAGTTATTCAGTAACGGCCGTCTAGTGCTGTAATATTAACACATTTCAATATGTAATTTGGTCTGAGCACTACTAGTTAGTTATTCAGTAACGGCGTCTAGTGCTGTAATATTAACACATTTCAATATGTAATTTGGTCTGAGCACTACTAGTTAGTTATTCAGTAACGGCGTCTAGTGCTGTAATATTAACACATTTCAATATGTAATTTGGTCTGAGCACTACTAGTTAGTTATTCAGTAACGGCCGTCTAGTGCTGTAATATTAACACATTTCAATATGTAATTTGGTCTGAGCACTACTAGTTAGTTATTCAGTAACGGCCGTCTAGTGCTGTAATATTAACACATTTCAATATGTATTTGGTCTGAGCACTACTAGTTAGTATTCAGTAACGGCCGTTAGTGCTGTAATATTAACACATGTACGAGCTACTGAGGTACCGTAACGACCGTTTAGTGTTGTAAATTAAACTGGTCCTATCGCGAACAATATTTAACTGAAGCAAAAACTTTCAAAATATAAGTTTTGACTTAATTATATAGATTAAAAAGTCAAATATTGTACGTGATCCCAGGGCCTGGTACTTGTCTTAGAAAAGTTAAATTCAAACTTACACTCAAGTAAAACAAAATATGCTAAGTTTGTTTTGTGATAAGTGTTCTTTTTAATTTTTTTATTAACTCTCAAATTTAAGTATAAAAACTAGCTTAGGTATTGCAGAGGCGGATCCAGAATTTTAGAAAGGGGGGCGTATAATGTGAGAGCCGAAGGCTTGAACCTTCTAGGGGGTCCGGAAAATTTTGAAAAAATGGCGCAAAAATCCTGCATTCTGGTGCAAGCTGAGCTGCATCAATGAGGAACAAATTTTTCATTCAAAATGCCTGTATTAATATGTATTATTAGCGACATAAAGGGGGGGCGTACCCCCACCCCCCCCCCCATCCCGCTGAATTCGCCTCTATATTGTTCGTGATCCTGGGCCTGATATAATAATAATAATAATAATAATAATATAAAAACAATGTTTAAGTTTAGGAATGGAGTGGAGAACTGGTTTTGTGTGATAGCATATATTTCCACCAAATTACCAAGGCGATCAGTTGATTGAATGGCGTTTTTTCGTTGGAGTCAAGAATATTACACTTATATGTCTTGCTATAAGATCAAGACTCTCCAGCGATCAGGGGAAAAATAAAGATTGAATGAAGTTTTAGTCAAGAATATTTCACCTATATTGAAGCGTGACCAACTATAGTTGAAATGGCAGACATGCGCGCTTTTGCAGTGCGCTCAAGACAATGTTCAAGGCCTGTCGTGACACGGGGCATCGGTTTTAAAAGGTATTATCCGAAGGTCTCCGTGACTTTTATTTCTAAATGCCAACTGCTTGGCTAATAGACCACAGCGGTAGCTCAGTTGGTAGAGTGCTCGCTCCATAAGTGGGAGGTGTTGGTTCGAACCCCGGCCGCGTCTGACCCAAGACTTAAAAGTGGGTAGTGACTGTTTGTTTCGCCAAGCACTCGGCATTACAAAATGAAAGTCACGGTTCTTTCGGATGGGAACTTAAAATAAACGAGGTCCCGTGTCTTGGTAGGCTTGGCACGATAAAGAACCTTGCTGTATAATGCCATCAGCGCAACGCAAAGGCAAAATTTCCGCACCTTCGCCTATAGCTGGCGTCGTCTCGATATAAGTGAAATATTCTTGACTGGGACGTTAAACACCATTACCCACTCACTCTAATAGGATGGAGGAAACTAACAGAAAATAACCGACTACAAACAAAATTAATCACGCGAAAATCGGCCCCGAAGACGGGATTCGAATCTGGGAAAACGTGGTACTTTAGACCACTCTACAAAGCACCATGTTTATGGCCCCCTATAAAATGAAATCATTATAAAAAAAACACGCATCGTGGCGGGTACATATATCAAATGCATAAACCATAAGTTTCAGAGAGAGAGAGAGAGAGAGAGAGAGAGAGGGGGTATTGTAATAAAACATAAACATGAATTGATTGAATTATACGAAATTGGAAAATTAAAATAAATGAATTTGAAAAAAATCTATGTTTTAAAATTTTACCCAAATCAAAATTTCCAATTTCCACCATCCCGCATGGTGGAGAAAATTGGAGTATTCGGAAAGCAGAAAACAATCGAATCAACCCGAAGCGAGGACCCTCGGAAGTGGGGCTCCGGCGTCCGGTACCTGACCGATGAGGTGTGTGTGTGTGTGTGTGTGTGTGTGTGTGTGTGTGTGTGTGTGACTTACCATGAGTGTTTGTATCTACGCTAAAAGGTGGTCCTATTATCATAAAACCTGTTAAAAAAATAAAATACATGTACAAATTTTAACAACGTTTTTAAAAGATCTAAATTAAAATCTCCTATAGTGACCACCTCTAGACCACGTTCAGAAATACCTGCTATATTATCAAAAGTTTAACACAAAGCTATCGAAAATGCAGCCAAATGGTCGATATATGGCCGGGGCAAAAAACATCCGAGAGTTAGAAAGAAAATACCGTAAATCTGTTGAGACATAACTAACCAGAGATCGAGATGATCTGATTCGGCACTAATTCGTTTCTGTAGGAACCCCTCTGTTTGTGACAGTGAAATACTCTTTATATCCATAGAAATTCAAATAAATTTGAATAAAGATTGATATTTTTCACTTACTTGTACCTAGTTGTAACAGGAAATCTGTATGTGCATCCGTGATTGTCATTAAGTATACATGTATATGTAGAAAGGAAAATGTTGTCTTTATGGGGACTTTACATGGCGGAATTAGCGATGTTTACACCGGAAATGATGTCCTTGGTGACGTTTTACGTTATTTGCGCAACAGAGTCCGCCGACGTTTTACCCTATGCAGATATATTCTGGGCTAATCGCGGATGCGCATACAGATTTTCTGTCACAACTAGGTACAAATAAGTGAAAAATATCAATCTTTATTCAAATTTATTTTCTATGGATATGAAGCGTATTTCACTGTCACAAGCAGAGTGGTTTCTACAGTAGCCTTTAGACTTTCGACAAGTCAGTACGGTAAGTTTTGTCATCGTTCCATTAAGGGAAAGCTCATGCCACACATCGTCTCGTCGTGTCATTAAGGGAAAACCCTTGACCTATGCCACGCATGGTCTCATCGTGCCATAAAGAGAAAACTCTTGACCTATGCCACACATCGTCTCATCGTGTCATTAAGGGAAAACCCTTGACCTATGCCACACATGGTCTCATCGTGCCATAAAGAGAAAACCCTTGACCTATGCCACACATCGTCTCATCGTGTCATTAAGAGAAAACCCTTGACCTATGCCACACATGGTCTCATCGTGCCATAAAGAGAAAACCCTTGACCTATGCCACACATCGTCTCATCGTGTCATTAAGGTAAAACCCTTGACCTATGCCAAACATCGTCTCATCGTGCCATTAAGGGAAAACCTTTGCCACACATCGTCTTATCGTGCCATTAAGGGAAAATACTTGACCTATGCCACACATCGTCTCATCGTGTCATTAAGGGAAAACCCTTGACCTATGCCACACATGGTCTCATCGTGCCATAAAGAGAAAACCCTTGACCTATGCCACACATCGTCTCATCTTGCCACAAAGGGAAAACCCTTGACCTATGCCAAACATCGTCTCATCGTGTCATTAAGAGAAAACCCTTGACCTATGCCACACATCGTCTCATCGTGTCATAAAGGGAAAACCCTTGACCTATGCCACACATCATCTCATCGTGTCATAAAGGGAAAACCCTTGACCTATGCCACACATCGTCTCATCGTGTCATTAAGGGAAAACCCTTGACCTATGCCACACATCGTCTCATCGTGTCATTAAGAGAAAACCCTTGACCTATGCCACACATCGTCCATCGTGTCATAAAGGGAAAACCCTTGACCTATGCCACACATCATCTCATCGTGTCATAAAGGGAAAACCCTTGACCTATGCCACACATCGTCTCATCGTGCCATTAAGGGAAACCCCTTGACCTATGCCACACATCGTGTCATGTTAGTTTACATTTGCAACAAGTTTGATAAAAATCCAATCATAGATATGGAAGATATTGAGTAAATGCGTATTACGACGGACGGACAATCGGACAAGGTGTATCCTAACTTATTAATAAGTGACACATTATTCTGAAAACGAGACAAAAACACAGATTTTTTAGTGTGGGTCCGTCTTGGTTCATATAGAGGACAAAGAACTTTTTAAAAAAAAAAACATAAAAAATTTGTCGAAAGTTTAACATTGGGCGAAAGGAAAGGAGTCGAAAGTTCGCTCGGCAGCGTTTTCGTGATAAGGATACCTAGTGATCAAAATGCTGCCGAGACACGGGTAGCTAACGAGGGGCATGCATAAATGAGCTTCGAAATTTTCGTATTGGAATGGAAAGCTTATGACCGTAAATCTCCCGAGAGATAGAGAGTAACTACCTGATAAAGAGGGATCGAGGTGAGCTGTCGATTTACGGCTTATTCGTTAGCTTAGTGTTCAACTTTTGACAGGTCTGTGCTATACTTCAACAATTAAAAGAAAATATTAAAATATATAAACTATTTTTTTTAAATGAATTTAAATAAAAACAAAAACAACACTAGGTTCAAAATAACATATAACATATTTTAAATTTCTAGAAGAGAAAAAACAAAAATGCACTTTTGATTTGTGGACAATCTTGATTTATTGTTTTGATCAAGGCCAAACAGTCCGATTATAGCTTTCAAAACACGACTCGACTGCACTCATTGCGTGGTACCGTAATACACAGTACAGGCCTGTCGTAAGTTTAACACTGAGCTAACGAAAAGGATTCGAACCTCGACTGCAGAGTACCTAAGATTATGGATAGCTAGTGACCGAAAAACTGCCGAGATATTAAAAAGTTAAAGTCTGTCCCGAGCCATTAGGCCCATCAGACCGGAGCTTATCCCGGTTTCGGTGGCGTTAAGCGACTGAGAGTACAAGACTGTCCCCTGAATGGGACGCCGGTCCATCGCAGGGTTAACCCCCAGCATTCTGCTGGTACTCATTTATTATTTAGCTGAGTGAACTGGAACAACGTTAAAATTAAGTGTCTTGCTCAAGGACACAACACATCGCCCGGTCCAGGGATCGAACCCACGACCTTCGAATCATGAGTCCAACGCCTTAACCACTAGGCCACGCACTGCCGAGATATAGGTAGAAGCTATCTTAAACCTGTCGAAATTTCTAGGAACCCAAATGTTCTTTTTACTATTCTTCTTCCTATCTTGGTCAGTCCGCTACAATAGCTTTTACAGTCAACCCTGCATTAAAGGTCACCTCTATATAAGGGCCACCTGCTTATAAAGGCCAGTAGAATTGTTTCCCGATTGTTCTTTATTCATATTATTTGAACTTGTATATAAAGGCCACCTGTCCTTATAGGCCACTTTTACTGGTTCCCTTGGACGGCCTTTTTTGGCAGGTTTGACTGTAATTGTAAGCGTCCTCTGTAGCGGCAACAGGTGATCTACTCTTTTTCGAACTCTACAAGAGTGTCTTTAGCGTGTACTAAGACCTCGGTTTTGAGTCTCGTCCGAAAGACTATTCTAGTCTCAGAAAATTTCCAACTCCTGAATGAAGATCGAACCCAAAACCCTTGACTTCGAAAGCCAGTGACAGTACCACTAGGCTGTGTCCGTCCACATGAACTGTCGATTTGGCACTTACATTCATTCCTTGACTTTGTGTTAAATTTTCGACATGCGTGTACTTTACAATTCACAAAAATAAACAGAAAATAAACTATTAATATTCAAGTTATTATATAACAATAATTGTCAGGAGATAAATATGAATTAATTAACGCCTGGTATTGCTGACCTTATATTATGTTATATGTGAAAATGAAAAACAAAAATAAACTAAGAATTAAGTACATGAGATTACAAGATTCCTCTTAGAACGGGAATTTTTTCGCATTAAAAAAATGAAATTTTAATTTTCGTCTTAATTTGTAAATCGGAATTTTTTTCTATCTTTGAATTTTCGTGTTAATTCGCGAGGTACACTAACACTAAGAATAAAATACTTTAATACTCTTCCAGAAATTTTTTTTCCTTCGTTCGTTATATTTTCGCGTGAATTCGTGAGTTACACCTAGAATAAAGTACATGGAAGTACAATATTCGTCCTATAGACTTTCATTTGGCGAATTTTTGCGTAAATTCCTAGTCTGGAAATTTGTGAAATTTTCGATTACGTTATACAAATATTGTTGCGCAAAAAGCATTTAAATTTAGAAATATTTAATCAGCTAAATTTATCATCATGTATCATCCAAAACAGTAAAAAAAAAACAAGAACTGTCTCTTGAGAGCCAAATACCTTCGCCCCAAACCCCAACATTTAATATGTCCCCATGACCTTGACCTTTACAAAATGACCTTGGTTAAAGGTCATGACACACTTTTAGACCATGAAGATTATTCATGTGAAGTTTTATGACCGCCGTCCAAAGCAGCTATGAGATATAGCCCGGACACGATTTTACACGGACGGACAGACAGACAGACGGGCAGACAGACATGGTGATTCCTATATACCCCTCAAACTAGTTTGCGCGGGGAGGGGGGTTGTATAATAATGATGTTATTTTCTAGAGCTGATCCATTTCGGTGATCAATTCACAATATTTAAATTTCTAAATTAATTGAGCTATAAAAGTTAAAAATAACTTATTTGTTTAAACGGATTACACATAATCTTTTATAATACATCACCACTGACGGCAACACCTGAGTAACCAGTTCGTATGATAAATAGAGGCAAACAACATTGACCTGTCCGTTTGACCTTTTATTAGGAATATTCATATACGGTGATCCATATGTAGAGGTCTGTGTAGCTCAGTTGTAGAGCACTCGCCTACAGTGCGGGAGGTCCCGGGTTCGATCCCCGGTGCGACCCTGAATTTGTTCTCTTCCCTGTTACATTTGGGGGCTTGACCACTTCCCTGGGAAGTGGACGACCAAAAATTTGGTCCCAGGACACCATTCGCCAGTTCCTCCTCGGATTAACGCTTTCCTATACCACTTTTTAATTTTAATCATAAAATACATTCAAAAAGTTGTTCATGACAACGCCATCAACACTAAAAAACATGCGTCCCGTTACATTGACATTCGGTAAAACTTGTCAAAACTCGTGATGGAATTCGCAAAAAAGTCACGTGATAATCCATAACGTTTTGCGGAATTGGAATCGCAGTTTTCCCTCGCAAAAACAACATATTGATGGAATTTGAGGCGTAAACGTTTTCCAAAATGTTCCACAAACTTATTGTTAAGCAAGCTAAGAAACATTGATTTATGTTGACTCGAGTACATGGGGTCCGATCCTAGGCAATTAGAGGCGCCGTTGCCCTTCAGCTTACTCATTAAATTTGATCATTCCGCCACCAACATCACCCCACCCCAAAAAATAAGGACCACCCCTGATGAACTTAACGTCTAGTCTTGGTTTACATTATGTGGTATTTTTGTCTAAGAAAAATCTATAAGTGTCAATCATTATTAATTAACAATCTAGGAAGGACTTAAATGACGTCATTGTATGCCATTTTTATAAATATTTGCATAATTTTGATTTTTGTTGCCAATAAATTTACCAACTTTTAATGATTTATTTATGTAATTAACTTGATATTTTTGTCGTGTATAGGCAAACAACATTGACCTGTCCGTTTGACCTTTCATTAGGAATATTCATTTCGGGGGTCCATCCACCTATCACGGTTTAGATCGAATCCCACTCGGGATCATCCTTGATCAGTTCGCTTGGCAATGTTTGGTGTACCTTTTGTATAAATAATATTTTGTTGGTGACTAAGTGGACTTAATACCTGGCTCAGAGACGCGGTCTAGATTAGAATCCCACTCTGTTTTATATTTGTGTGATTAGGATCATCAGATCGCTTGGCGTATTTTGGCGGCTTTCTCCACGCACTTTCTCCACCACCCCAGAAGTGAGTCCCGGCTCCCATTTTCCATTTAATTCCTTTTAAATTTGGAATGGATTTAATACAAGTAATAATTTTTAACATATAACACGGGGTTTCGTGTAGCATTTGAACTTTTTTGCAGAATTGAAGTTTTGGTTCTTTGTATCTAGTTTCTCGTTTTCTTGTGGGTGCAACCTGTTCCCCAGTTTAAAACTGATTGTTTTGAAATTTGACATGATCTGAAGATGTGCATATCGTAAAATTAAGGTATTGCAAGAAAATGTCCAGGAGTTATGTCCCTTTGATTGCCAAAAAAAGGACATAATGTAGAAAATAGAAGAACTTTTTATTATTATTTATAAAATTCCTATCAAAGTTGGTATGATTTCACAAAACGTTTTACATATAAAACTGGTTTTTGTATCACCTTTCAACTTTCCGTGAAATTGTAGTTATTGTTCTTTGCGTCCAGGCTCGCATTAACGTAGCTAGACCCTAAATTTTACCAAGGCAGATATTTTCATAGCCTTAGCTATTAGACTTTTAATTTCTAAAACCAAAAAACAAGCCAAAGGGCTTAAAAGATAACAACGATAATTTCAAATTATTCATTATTTTCACCACAATCAAATGTCTAACTTTTCAAAGGCCAGTTTCATTTTTCTGTTTCGACATTTCCCATCTCATCAACACATAGGGAGATCTTTGACACATGTATAAACAACATTCCAAGTCAACAAAGCCGTGTCTCGGACATGATCGATAGGGCCAGTTTCATAATAAAAATTTTAAAAATGCCCGTAAGTATATAAAAAGAGTAAAGGGGAACAACGAATCAGATCTATCACTTGTAGGTGCTCCGACAAAATTCTACATTACTTTTTTAATTTGTGCCCGACCATCGTGATCTTGGACGCTGATAGTGAAAAACATGATCGTAATGCGAATTTCAAGATACTTTTACATGGACGGACTTAGATACATTGGGCAAAATTACAACGTTTTTCTGTGTTTTCCGTGTGAACATTCTATTAAGATGTTAAAGTATATCCGAAAATTGAATACCAGTTTAAAGAATATTCATCTGAGATCAAAATGACACCAAGATCACACACAAATTAAAAAATTAATGTATAATTTTGTCGGAGCAGATTTGATTCGTTGTTCCTCTTTACTCTTTTTAATATAATTATTGGTATTTTTATAAATTTTATTATGAAACTGACCCCTGTGGATAGGGTCCACATTTTCGTGCGTCTGAGTGATGAGAATAACATATAATAAATTTACCAGCAGGGAGTAATCTTATTGGTGAATTTTTTAATGAGGCAGTTGCCTGGGTTGCCTCAAACATAGCTACGATAATGACTCGTGTGTTGACTATCACCAAAAGCATGTTACCTCCTCTTGATGGGCGTATATTGCCCCGCTCAGCAGTGATTTTATAAGGAACTCGTGACTTTCATTTTTAATTGCCGAATGTTTGACGAAGGAATATTCACTTCCTATTTCTAAGTCTTGGTCAGACCCCGGTGGATTCGAACCCACGAACTCCCACATACGAAGCGAGCAATCTACCAACTGAGCTACCAAAACAAATCGTTCTCGCACCGCAAACAAAGATTTAAGATTTTATTCGTTCGCACCGGTCAAAGCTAAGAAATCTTTTCTTTCAAAGTTTTTTTTTCAATAATTTTCGGAGGTTCCGAAACTATTCAAAACTATTACCTATATCTTGTCCGTATCCCCTCTCCCTAATGATAAATAAAGAAATAAATTACAGTATGATTTCCAGTAAATTTTCAAAGTCTCTTACCTTCATTCAAAGCGAGTTGAGACAGTAACACAGCAGCAGAAAGAATCGCAAAGTACATCTTTTTCAAAATGATCCACTATTTTCCGAGGTTGTTTTGTAATCGTGCAAGCGATGTTATACATACATATTTATATATATACATGATGACAAATAAGATATATAAAACTTAATGATGCGTGACAAACATCCTCATTAGTTCTTTAATTAACCAAACAATTTAAGTTGTATTTACTTTAATTGTATTTCTAGAAAATCGCTCAGGTGTATGTCACAATAAAAACTAGAATTCAGTAAAATACAGGATTTTACTAGTAAAAATCAGAATTCTAGTCAGTAAAAACTAGAATTCCACATTTTACTGGTAAAAACCAGAATTCTGAATTTTAGATTTAGTAAAATCCTAGATTGTAAACGAGCCACTTTCAAATTAAAATCACTCTCAAGTAATATAAAACTAGAACTGTCTCTTGACATTGACCTCCTGACCTTGACCTTTGACTTATGCACATAAATTTGGTATGCGACTCATTGTCGCATGTTGGTTTACATTTGTGCCAAGTTTTATCAAAATCCATCTATAGACATAGAAGATATGCAGCGGACACGATATTAGGACTAACAACCAGACGGACAGACAGGGTGATTCCTATATATCCTATATACCCCCGTAAATTTATATATAGAACAGTCATTTCCCTAGAGAATCGTTTCTCTCCAAAGGTTAACAATTCTCACCACAAGTTTGAATTCTTTTAGAGAGGTTAAGGCAACCGTAAATGTCATTAATCAATGTTAAAAGTTAGCGATTGACGATTGGGCAGGAACTAATTAATAAATAACCACGTGTATACTACCAATGTTTATATTTCAGATTACATGAAATCACCATTCCCGTATATAAATTAATAGTCTTTATGACATTAAAAATAATTTTAATTGGCGTTATTTCGCTATTTCGTTATTTAAAAAAAAACGGAATTGTAAAATCGGCCTCCAGTTTCACAATCATTTCTTTAGCTAACATTTTCCAGCAAATTTGATACGGTTGTTTCGATAATTGTTAAGATATCCAGGCCCCCGTTTCACAATCATTCCTTGGCCAAGATTTTTCTTAACTTTAATCTGGCAAATTCCATACCCTAATAATATTGCTAATTATAAAGATTTTTAGCAATGTAAGGCCTCATTTTGAAGATATCTTCAAATTTACAAAATATGTATTTGATTTTGTCAAAAATATTTATTCGTAGTTCCAAAAACGATTGATGAAATTGAAAAAAATCTTGGTTTAGGAATAACTGTTAACATGTGCCTGGCTCCGTTTTCACAATCATTTCTTAACTTAGATTTTCCTTAAATTAATTATAAATGTGTCAAATATTAAATCTAATATGCATTTAAGGGGTTGTTTTGAGGATCAACCGAAACTTATTACATTTTTATTTCAATTTTTGTCGAATCTTTTTATTTAAAGCATTAAATAGTTCCGTTCAGATTTTCTATTTTAAATTTGATAAATTGAATTTAACGAGACTCTTAGTTATTATGATGTACGAGACTCTTAGTTATTATGATGTACAATGAACCTAGTTTCACAATCATTCTTTAACTAAGATTTTCCTTAACTGAAATTTAACAAATTGGCAAGCTTATTTTGGACATACACATTATAATTTTTTGCCAAAACTAAATACAGGCCAAAGTTTCACAATCATTCCTTAACTAAGATTTCCCTTAACGTAAGCTTAACAAGTTTTGGCAAGCTCTTTTTGGACATACAAATAAATATTTTTTGCCAAAACTAGATACAGGCCCAAGTTTCACAATCATTCCTTAACTAAGATTTTCCTTAGCCTAAATCTAACAACTTTTGACAATATTTTTACTATTACAAGTAAAAAGAAGTTTCAAACGAAATTAGAATATAGATGTAATAAGCTTGGAATGATCTTCAACAAGAAACCTAAAAATCATGAATATTTTGAAAACTAATAAAATTATTCAGATTTCAATTTTGCCAGAATTAATTTAAGGACAATCTTAGCTAAGAATTGATTGTGAAACTAAAATTAGATTTTCCTTAACTTAATTCTACATGACAAATTTAAAATCTCAATTAATATGCTAGTTTTCAAAACATTCATACTTTTAGGGTGTCGTTGTGAAGATCAAGCAAAGCTTATTACATTTATATTTCGATTTGTTGTCATAACTTTTATTGTAGCTCTATAGTTCCGTTTCATATTTGAAAAAAATACCAAAGAATCTGTTAATTTAAATTAAGAAAAATCTAAGCTCAGAAATTATGCCTGGTCCCAGTTTCATAATTATTCTTTAGCTAAGATTTTCATTTACTTAACTCTAGCAAATTTAATACATACTAATCCATATCCGAATCAGAATCCAGAAGCAAAGTAAAAACTTTGGAACTGACAAGTTAGGTTATACACGTGAACTTCCACCAGGGAAGTGAGGCCGGGTGCTCCGGAAGGATAAGCACCTCCTGTTTAGCTGTCTACATCCGCCACGTGTGTAATCAAAATTGTGTGAAAGGAACATGGAACTATGAGACGTCAAAAATATCCAGGGCAATCCTGGACACAGATACATCAAACTTGTCAACAATACTGTGATGACGGCCATAAAACTTTTTGAGGGCCCTGATAAGTCTAGGCTTGCAATATCCCTGAGTCAACAATTTATTTGCAAGCAGCCTACTTCTTTGTACAAAGTCCCTGTGGTGGGAACAAGCTCTACCATAACGCATTAATTGGGAAACAAATACACCATAAGCAGGAGAAGCAGGTATATTGCTGCATAAAAAAGGAAAATTGACAATAGAAAAATTGTTAAGGTATACAGGAATTTAAGGTATCATTTTGAAGATCACGTCAAGCTTACAAAATCTGTATTGAGCTTTGTCAAATATATTTATTCGTAGTTCCAACAGAGATGGCCAAATTTTCTTAAATTAAAATGCCTCTGGTTTCACAATCATTTCTTAACTTACCTTTTCCTTAACTTAAATATTTGTGTCAAGGTTTATCCCCCCGCTTAAAAAGTGGGGGGGTATATAGTGATAGGGGTGTCCGTCCGTCCTTCCATCCTTCCGTTACACCTTAGGGTACCTATCTTTTATCCGCAACTCCTCCTAAACCCTTCAATGGATTTTCATGAAACTTTCACACAATCTTTGTGATATAATGTAGATGTGCACCTCCTATTTAAAAATGTGATCCGATGGATTTTTAGGAGCGGGGGGTATTTTTTGTGAGCTTGTTTTTCTAGTCTTAATCTAAACTAAGTAACATGCTAGATTTCAAAATATTCATACATTTAGGGTGTCGTTTTGAAGATCAAACAAAACTTATTACATCTTTATTTCAATTTTTTGTCGAAACTTTTTATTTGTATATAGCTCCGTTTAGTATTGCCATTTTAAATTTGATAAATTTAAGTTAACGAGACTCTTAGTTATTATGATATATCCTGAACCCAGTTTCACAATCATTCTTTAACTAAGATTTTTCTTAACTGAAATTTAAAAAAAAAATGGCAAGCTCCTTTTGGACTTATAAATAAATATTTTGCCAAAACTAAATACAGTCCTAATTTTCACAATCATTCCTTAACTAAAACTTTTTTCAACTAAAATCTGGCGAATTTTGATAATAATTGATACTATTAAAAATATTAGAATATAGATTTAATAAGCTTGGAATGATCCCTTAGTTATTGCGATATACCCTGAACCGGGTTTCACAATCATTCTTTAACTAAGGTTTTCCTTAACTGAAATATAACAAATTTTGGCAAGCTCCTTTTGGAAATACGAACAAATATTTTTGCCAAAACTAAATACAGTCCCAAGTTTCACAATCATTCCTTAACTAAGATTTTTTTAAACTGAATTTTAACAAAATTTTAGTATTACAAATAAAATAAGCTTCAACGGAAATGGAACATAGATGTAATAAGCTTAGAACGATCTGCAAAATAAAAACCTTTAAATCAGGAATATCTTGAAAACTAAAAAAGTTATTTCGATTTCAACTTTGTCATTCGTAGTCCTAAAAGAGCTTGCCAAAATTTGTTAATTTTAATTAAGGGAAATCTTAGCCAAGAGATTATAGTGAAACTAGGACCAGGTCCTAGTTCAACAATCATTCCTTAGCTAAGATTAACTTAAATCTGGCAAAATTTCAAATCTTTATAATGTTGTTAATTTTCAAGATATCGAGGAATTTAAGGTGTCATTTTTAAGATCACTTCTAGATTAAAACATTTGCATTCGTTTTGGCAAAAATATTCACCAGTAGTTCTAAAAAGAGATTACAAAGAAATGCTAAATTTGAGTTAATGCCATAAGGTTCATATAATCATTAAAATGACACCACCTTAGATTCCCCAATAACAACTGACAAAATTATGAAGGTTTCAGTTTTGTCAGATTTATGATGAGGAAAATTCTTAGTTAAGAAATGTTTGTGAAACCGGTCCTGTCAAATTGAAATGATATTGAATGAAAACTTCGTCCGCAATGCCACTGAGCGAACCACGTACATACACATGACTCGGGATAAATTAACATTTTACTTTATTTAATGTCATCAAATGTCAAATAATAAAAATCATATAACAATATACTAGATCAAGATCAGTATTTATTATGCTGAAATCCTAGATTGTTGACATCATCCTATTGTTTTATGAAATGGCGTCATTTGGTGTGGTGTACCGAGATTAAGTATACGAATACATGTAATTAGTGATATTGTTATAGAGCTAAACTAACAGTATTTTGTTTTCGGATATTTTTCTTAATTTGGTTAACTTTAAATTCAATTTGAAAATATTGGAACAAAATGAATGTAAAATAAAAAATTTAAGTTTAATTTCTTCTCAAAGTATGTGTTTTATAATTTTATTTTAGATTAATTTTAAAGTATTTTATTTCATTATGAGTAGTTAAAGTGACTGATGCCAATTAAAGTTATAATCAGTGACGGCGTCACGTAGGTCAAACAGGATTCCATTAGAGGACAGGTGGATTAAGGAACCTGACGTTTAGCAATTGACACTTATATCTTGAATGTTCTTGGTGTTTTTCGAACTATTTCCTTTTTCTTTAATGTGATTCTTATCGTGAAGTTATTGTTTTTAATTGTTATTTCAAATTGTTTATGTGGACCAACTGTAAGGCGGTTAAAGTCGGACGTTTAAACCGATAACATCCAACTTTAGATCTGAATAAATGGTCGAACTGGCTTTGCATCTTATTGCGTATTTAGTGGTTATTAAGTTTAACAGATAGCAAATATAGAAAAAATGCGAGCTAAGGTCAAAGGAGAACCTTGGTAAAATCAGCGAGATTTAATATATATACTATATGCCCCGATGGCGGTAAAATAATATCACAAAATAATGAAAACTATAGTAGATGGTAAAATGACACCTTATATTGTTGTGGTTTCTTCAAATGGTCCATTTCTTGTATCATTTGACGTGACCTCTAATCACGCCTGTTGTACCCCAAAATCGCAAACTTCACGCCAGATCTCACCCCCCGATTGATTGATTGATTGATTGATTGATTGATTGATTGATTGATTGATTGATTGATTGATTGATTGATTGATTGATTGATTGATTGATTGATTGATTGAGTGAAAAGGGTATTATTTCTCAGTCAAGAATATTTCACTTATATAGAAACATAACAAGCTATCGTGGGGTGAGGTGATAAAGATTTTGACCTTTGCAGTACGCTCAGGACAACGTACAAGGAGGGATCATTAACGTGCTACGCTTGCCATGACGCTGGGCAACGGTTTATATAAGGTCTCTTTGAAAGAACCCGTGACTTTTGCTTCAAATTGTTCAGTGCTTGGCGAAAAAACACTCACTACTTTTTTCAAGTCTTAATCAGACCTCGGATGCAATACCCCGACCGGGGGGGTCTGACCCCACGACCTCCCACCTACCAACTAAACTACTGTAGCGGTATTCAAATCACGAAACTTGTAGACTCTATTTTACAACAGATTGTTAATTCCGTCGTTTTTTTTTTTTTTTTTTTTTTTTTTTTTTTTTTTTTTTTTTTTACAGAAAGTGAAATCAAACACACTAAATCAATAACATCTGGCGGTACCTGGAAACCATGGTAACGTGATTTAAGTTTTATTTACATTAAAATATTTTAAAATTAATATTAATATTATCCGCGACTCCGATATTGCAATCACGACAGCCGTCAAGTAAGATGGATTTTGCGCACTTAAATAAATATCATAATCGATAAATTAATAAAAAATTAAGTCGCTGTGCTTTTGAAATTATATGTTGACCAAATGCGGAATGTTTTTATCGTAGGAAAGGTTATGTAAGAAATACCTGTTTGCCGAGTGTGGCGTTTTTCATCGTAGGAAAGGTTATAGAAGATATTAATATATATATATATATATATATATAATATATATATATATATATATATATATATATATATATATATATATATATATATATATATAATATAGCTGTTTGCCGAGTGTGACGTTTTTCATCGCCGGAAAGGTTATAGAAGATATATATCTGTTTGCCGAGGTGACGTTTTTCATTGCCGGAAAGGTTATAGAAGATATATATCTGTTTGCCGAGTGTGCGTTTTTCATCGCCGGAAAGGTTATAGAAGATATATATCTGTTTGCCGAGTATGACGTTTTTCATTGTCGGAAAGGTTATAGAAGATATATATCTGTTTGCCGAGTGTGACGTTTTTATTGCCGGAAAGGTTATAGAAGATATATATCTGTTTGCCGAGTGGCGTTTTTCATTGCGGAAAGGTTATAGAAGATATATATCTGTTTGCCGAGCGTGGCGTTTGTCATTGGGAAAGGTTATAGAAGATATTATCTGTTTGCCGAGTGTGACGTTTGTCATTGCCGGAAAGGTTATAGAAGATATATATCTGTTTGCCGAGTGTGACGTTTGTCATTGCCGGAAAGGTTATAGAAGATATATATCTGTTTGCCGAGTGTGCTGTTTTTCATTGCAGGAAAGGTTATAGAAGATATATACCTGTTTGCCGAGCGTGACGTTTTTCATTGCCGGAAAGGTTATAGAAGATATATATATCTGTTTGCCGAGTGTGGCGTTTTTCATCGCCGGAAAGGTTATAGAGGATATATATCTGTTTGCCGAGTATGACGTTTTTCATTGTCGGAAAGGTTATAGAAGATATATATCTGTTTGCCGAGTGTGACGTTTTTCATTGCAGGGAAGGTTATAGAAGATATATATCTGTTTGTCGAGTGTGACGTTTTTCATTGCAGGGAAGGTTATAGAAGATATATATCTGTTTGCCGAGTGTGGCGTTTTTATTGCCGGAAAGGTTATAGAAGATATATATCTGTTTGCCGAGTGTGGCGTTTTTATTGCCGGAAAGGTTATAGAAGATATATATCTGTTTGCCGAGTGTGACGTTTTTATTGCCGGAAAGGTTATAGAAGATATATATCTGTTTGCCGAGCGTGGCGTTTTTCATTGCAGGAAAGGTTATAGAAGATATGTATCTGTTTGCCGAGCGTGGCGTTTGTCATTGCCGGAAAGGTTATAGAAGATATATATCTGTTTGCCGAGTGTGACGTTTGTCATTGCCGGAAAGGTTATAGAAGATATATACCTGTTTGCCGAGCGTGGCGTTTTTCATCGCCGGAAAAGTTATAGACGATATATATCTGTTTGCCGAGCGTGGCGTTTGTCATTGCCGGAAAGGTTATAGAAGATATGTATCTGTTTGCCGCGTGTGACGTTTGTCATTGCCGGAAAGGTTATAGAAGATATGTATCTGTTTGCCGAGCGTGGCGTTTTTCATCGCCGGAAAGGTTATAGAAGATATATACCTGTTTGCCGAGTGTGACGTTTGTCATTGCAGGAAAGGTTATAGAAGATATGTATCTGTTTGTCGAGCGTGGCGTTTTTCATTGCAGAAAAGTTAAAGAAGATATATATCTGTTTGAGGAGTGTGGCGTTGGATTTAAGTTATTGAATTATTGGATTATATATCATGAAACCCCACGGTCTTACAATTATCTCTTGACCAAAATTTTCCATCACCTTAAATTTAGCAAATTTTGTCAATCTTTTCCGGAACTACGAAATTACACTTTAGACAAAAACTGAATACTAATGTTATAAGCTTGAAAAAATATCAAAATGACGCCTTAAAGTTTCGAATATCTCAAAAATTCACAAAATATGCCAAAATTCAAGTTAAGGAAAGTCCTTGTTAAGGAATGTTTATGAAACCGGGACCTGTTTCAAAATTATTCTTTAACTAACTTAAATCATACAAAATATAAGATCGTTATATAACTTTGGTTATTTTTAAGATATTTTGGAATTTTTGGTGTCACTTTGAAGATCACCCCTAGCTTAAAACATATGTATTTTGTTTTGTCTAAAACATGTAGTAGTTACAAACTATGATTATTAAAATTTGCTAAATCTAATTTAAAGAAAATTTTAGTTAATAAATGATTGTGAAACCGGGATCTGTTACCCTGCATAGTTGTCTTTGGGTGCTGTTTTATAATTTTTGTGACATGGATTATGACAGAGTACAAGTGCTTCTAGTATAATAGACTTCTGTTATAAAATTCGTATCGCACGGGGAAACTTCGTAGTTACTTTTCTCGACTTGAGGTAATAAGTATAATTAAGTTACTCTGACTGCAGTTTTAATTTTATTTTTCACATTTTATTTCATTTTATTTTATTTTAAACTTATTTATTTATTTATTTATTTATTTATTTATTTATTTATTTATTTATTTTATTTTATTTTATTTAAAATTGTCTCTCTTGTGATATGACCAGAGACATATAATCTCTGATATTATGACCAAGAAAAATAAAAATGTAAAAACGGTCTTATTTTTTCTATGCAGCAATATGCCTTCTTCTCCTGCTTATGGTGTATTTGTTCCCAATTAATACGCTATGGCTTGTTCTCGCTAACTTCGGGGACTTTGTACAATGAAGATGGCTGCTTGCAAATAAATTGTTGCATCAGGGATATTGCAAGCCTAGGCTTATCAAGGCCCTCACTAAGTTTTATGGCCGTCATCACAGTATTGTTGATAAGTATGATGTCTCTCACGGTGTCCAGGATTGCTCTGGATATATTTGAAGTCTCGCAGTTCCATGTTCCTTTCACACAATACTCACGTGACGGGTGTGGCTAAATAGGAGGCGCTTACCCTGCCGGAGCATCCGGCCTCACTTCCCCAGTGGAAGTTCACGTATCTAACCTGACTCGTCGGTTCCAAAGTTTTTACTTTTCTTCTGGATTGTGATTCGGACATGGATTTAATTATTATTTTTTTTTACATTAACATATACATATGTATAATCATTTGCATTACATTCATTCGGGCCTTGGTTTTACAACGATCTATTAATAGAAGTTCATATGGTGATCTAAAAGTAGTTGGAAGTTATGAAAGGTATACGCAAGCACCTGCTTAGAAAACATGACTTCCGGTTTTGTGACAGACCAAACAAAAATAAAACTTCAAAGTTTCTGAAATGTAACAAACTTTAAATGGAGAGAGTTTAAAGTGACAATGACGATGGAGAGTAGTGTAAAAGTGATTTTGTAAATGTATGTATTAATTTTCTGATTAATTACATGAACTCAAATTTTATTACTGTTTTTGCTAACCTGTTCAACATGTGTGCTGTGTACATGGTGTAGACAAGGATAAATAATTTAGGATGAAATAAATTGAAATGTCAGCGTTTGAAGTTCTGATACTTAGCAGGGGCCCAGTAGCCAATGGCACTTAAAATCAGTTTGGGCACTAAATGTTTAAACATTTTAGCTATTGATTACTGTTGAAACTTCTTTTCTGAAGTGAGCTGGGCCCCTAACTCAAAATAGTTAAGCTTCATCCCTGATAAGCTTTAGAATAAACATAATCTAAACAACATTTTAATATAACGCACAGATTTTTCGCTTTCTTAGGTCGCCAAAGCAAAACTTTTTACCAGAGATAATGCGTTTAAAGAATTCTAAAACCAATCGAACTACAAAAAGTCCATTAATCCAACACAATTACCCCCCACAATACATGATCATTTTGAACCAAACATGATTATTATTTCAATAATTTTTCCAAAAAAAATTCATTTGACCTCTGTGGTTTTGTTTGCCTAAAATTGCTACCGGATAAAGGTAGTTTCTCTTAAGAAAAAATGACTAAAATGTCCCAATTTGACCGCTAAAATTACAAAACAACAGTGATAAGCTAGCAAATTAAATCCTTACTTACAATTCTTAGATACAGTTTAACATATATATTTGTATTAAATGCAAGAAAGTCATTATGCAGTTTGCTACATTTCAGAACTTCAAATTTCCCAATGTAGAGATCTGGGTAGCTCAGCGGAAGAGTTGAGTTGAGTAATGGTGTTTAACGTCCCAGTCAAGATTATTTCACTTATATTGAGATGTCGCTAGCTATAAGCAAAAGTGCAAAAATATTGCCTGTGCGTTGTGCTGATGGCATTATACAGCAGGGTTCTTTAGCATGCCAAGCCCACCGTGACACGGGCCCTCGTTTATTCTTAGGTCCCATCCGAAAGAACTGTGACTTTCATTTCGTAATGCTGAGTGCTTGCCGAAAGAACAGTCAGCTCAGTGGAAGAGCACTCGTCTCTAGTGCGGGAGGTACCGGGTTTGATCCCCAGTCCAAGCCTGCATTTTTTCTCTTTCCTGTTACATTTGGGGGCTCGTCTTACCCTTGGAAGTGCCTGACCAACAGGTTGGTCCCAGGGTGGAACCTGGTGGTTTCGATTGAAGGGAGTTGAATCAAAAAAGGAAGGGAAGAATGTAGTGGTCTGGGTAGCTCAGTGGTAAAACACTTGCCTATAGTGTGGGAGGTCCCAGGTTCGATCACCAGTCTGACCCTGCATTTTTTCTTTTTCCTTTTACACCCAATTTAGAATTAAGGCAGAAGGTAGTTTTTATAAATGTAACAAAATCACTTGCCCTAGTACATAATCTGCATTAGTCCTATGCTATGATTAGAATAAAAACTTCTTACACAATGGTCTACTTTGCTTACTTAAAGGTCACATTATATTGTAACAGGCAGGATAAAGAAATGCAGGGTCAGACCGGGGATCAAACCATAGACATTTACAAACTGTGGTTATAGAAAGTTTTTTTTCCCCACAAACCATCAAGGACTGGAATCAACTACCAGCAGACAAGGTCTCGGCAAAATCGATCAGTGCCTTCAAACCAAAACTAAGCAGATGTAAACAAGTGTACATAGTTTTAAATGTAAATATGGCTGTCAGACAGTCTTTTAAAAATGAAAATTGATTTGTGTACTCAACATGGTAGAATTATCAACTGTTAATGATGGCCACTATGAGGCAGAAGCAGAAGAAGAAGAAGACTTCCAGCAGCTCTCAAGTTTGTCTACTAAAATGGTGGCCAAATCCACCTGAAATTGTGTCTGGCGACCTAAAATTTGTAAACGGTGGCCAGCTTGTCCACTTTAAATTTGAACTTTTATTACCGGAGAACTGATGACATTTCTGTGTTACAGAATTTTCATGATACTTGTTGTCATTTCAGGCAATATAATGGACACTTTGCATCATCATTATTGTTATTAATACTGATGTATATAAGTGATTGAGAGTCGGTTTTAAAAAGGTGTATTTTTGTTCTCCCTGCCTAAAAGATGCCTCAATTTTCCTTCATTTGGAAGAAAAGGTTGCCTGGTCACTTGGAATTTCCACTGGCCACCTGAAAATTTAAATTGGTGGCCAGCTTACCACTTAGTTTTAAAACCCACTTTGAGGGCTGCCTAAACTATAGGCGATTGCTCTACCAACTGTAGTAGCTGACAACCTTGTTGCCATTGCTTGCTTTATTGAAACCATTATGTCAATAATTTTTTGTGAATGAACTCTTTTACAGGGTGATAATATGTTAGTATTAATGACTTATGGCTACAAAAGAAGATCTGGAAGTAAAAGATGAGGTCGATAATGAAAGTTCCGGTAGCGATTCCAGTAGTACGAGTGAAGAGGAAAGGTTGAGACAGCTGTTTAACAGTTGTGATGGCGATAATGATGGTTATCTTGATGGGTAAGTTATGACTACATTTTTAGGTACTCCAATTTCCCCCACTATTCCAGAACTTGCCGATATTCTGTTCCATCGACAATTCAAAATCCTTTACAAACACTACTAGTTTCCCCAATGATTCCAGAACTTGCTACATTGATGATAAGTTTTGTGTTGACATTAGTACTGGCAAGAAATGAAAATCATCTCAGAAAATTTCCAAGTCCCAAGTAAAGTTGGTTCCCACAACCTTTGATTTGGAAAGCCAACGACAGTACCACTCGGCCATGTTCACCATAGTTGCATATCAAAGTGAGGATATAAGCCTAGTCAAGCCTATTGATGACTACAGCAGCTAGGGGAGACATTTAATTCTGATAAATTCTTGTTTAATTTCAGAAATGACTTTATATTTATGTGTCGGAGACTTAACATGGAGGAATCAGCACAGGAGATTATGGAGAATTTAGGAATGACTACCCCAGAGAGTCGTATAACATTCTTGGATTTCCTACGTTGTCGTACACAGGTTATGTCTGAAAATTATCTAGATGAGACCGGTGGAGAATCCGACACTAAACCATCAACAAACTTAACCTCCTGGCCAACGATGAGTAGTGACAGTTTAGGTAAGGATAAAGGAGTGGTCAAACCAGGACTTGAACTTTAGACCTTCCCAATACTAGCAGGATGCTCTAACCACTGAGCTATCCAGCAGCCTGTCAAGTCCCAAGTAAAGTTTGAACTCACAACCTTTGACTTCGAAAGCCAGTGACAGTACCACTTGGGCATGTCTTATCAAAGTTAGGGTATAACCTTAGTTGAGCTTGTGTGTTATGCCAGTCAAGTTTCTTTCAATAGTATCTGGGTAGTCAAAAGTTCTGAGAAACCAGAGAACCAGGTTAAATCTGGTTGAAAAACCAGTGAAGTAAGCAAATGGATCCCAAATGGAACCAACTGTTAGGATTGATTGACTGGCAACCTAACTAATCGCACTGCCAAGTTAATAATTTTATTAATAAAAATAATTATTAATAAAATTAAATAAAATTACCCATTTTATCAATAGGTTATAAAGATGTTCAGGTGGAGTTATTGCTTGATGTGCAATTTTTGTATACACCCCCCACCCCCACAAACTAGTTTGAGGGGGGTATATAGGTATCACCATGTCTGTCTGTCTGTTTGTCCATCTGTTCGTGTAAAATAGTGTCCAGGCCATATCTCATCAATGCTTTGGAGGACTCTCATGAAACTTCACATGAATAATCTTCATGGTCCAAAGGTGTGTCATGACCTCAGGGATTCATCAAGGGCCTATTTAGGGCCGAAATTCGGCCCCATTCCCAATGAAAAAATGTTGATTTTTTCCCAAAATTGGCAGAGAAAATTCCCAATTAGAAACTTGTGTTGTTTTTAAACGAAATTGAAAGTAAATTTTGTGAAACTTCCCAAATTACCAAAATCAAGTAAAAGATTCAAAATTATTTTACAACAAAATCTGCAAAGAAAGATGAAGATACTGCTTCTACATCAAAGGCTTACGAGGTCGTGAGTAAACCGACTTCTGACATGATGTCGAAGTTTTCTCAAAATGAGCAAAAAGTTGATAGTTTTTCCCAATTTTTAGTTTAGGGCCTTTTCCCAAAAGACCCTGATAAATCCCTGGACTTTGAACAAGGTCATATTGGAAAGGCCAAGGTAGCAGGTAAACTTTAAATGTTGGGGGCATGGGGTATTTGGCTCCCAAGAGACAGTTCTAGTTTAAAAGGTAAACAATTATATCTTTACAGGTGCTCATTCGTGTAAACCTGATAGTTTGGATTATGACAGTGGGGCTAGGGATTTGAGCCCAGAACCAAGTAACATACAGCAGTTAACAGAATCATCAGAATTAACGACCCCGGAGAAAATGACAGATGAATTAGACACCAGTAATTACTTGGAACTGGCCAATAAGGTAGGCTTTATTATACCTCAAAATAGATACTCCCGCAAACTAGTTTGAGAGGTATATATGAATCACCATGTCTGTCTGTATGTCTGTCTGTCTGTCTGTCTGTCTGTCTCTGCCTGTCTGCCTGTCATATCCTGTCCA
This sequence comes from Anadara kagoshimensis, assembly GCA_021292105.1. NCBI lineage: Eukaryota > Metazoa > Mollusca > Bivalvia > Arcoida > Arcidae > Anadara > Anadara kagoshimensis. Next base: position 10,498,113 of record CM037868.1, on the reverse strand, counting down.
TGCCATATCTCATAATTGCTTTGGATGACTGTCATTAAACTTCACATGAATAATTTTCATGGTCCAATGGTGTGTCATGACCTTAACCAAGGTTATATTGAAAAGGTCAAGGTTGCAGGAAAACATTAAACCCTTGTTGATGTTGGGGGAGGATGGTTTTAGGCTCTGAAGAGACAGTTCTAGTTGTACATCTGACCCCTAATTCACAATCATTCCTTACCTAAAACTTTCCTTAACTTTAATTCAGCCAATTCTGATCATCTTTTTTGAAGCTAGGTAGAAACAATTGATAAACTTAATGCAAATATTGTGAGCCTGAGACACATTAAATTCCTGAATATCTTAAAAAAATAAAAAAATTATTAGGGTTTCAATTTTTCCAGATTTTAGTTAAGGAAAATCTTAGTTAAGGAATGATTGTGAAACCGGGGTTAGGGCTCTAATCAATTTTCAAGCTGCTAGGCAATGTGCCAAGTAATTAGGCCTTGTGTACATGGCACCAAGGTGGTTATATTTTATCACTAGAAAAAAAGTTTTTTGATTTGATTTAAATTTTTATTGTATTATTACCTTTTGACAATTTATTAAGAATAATGGATGTTGTATGACAAATAATCTACTTGGCACTGTCTGTTGGCCGAGTTTGGACAAAATTCAATTCCTCCCCGGGTAGTTTCAACTTGATCTAGACCAGTGGCCAAGTGGTATTTCTATGACCTGTACATCCAGATCTAAAAGAACAAGGGGCTTTGATTATAATAAAAAACAAACATACTTATCCATGTCCGAATTCCAATCCAGAAGCAAAGTAAAACCTTTGAAACTGACAAGTCAGGTTGAGCATGTGAACTTCTACTTAACTTAAGGCTGGGTGCTCTGGAAGGGTAAGCACCTCCTGTTTAGCTAGCTACAACCACCACGTGTGTAATCAAGATTGTGTGAAAGGAACTTGGAACTGTGAGACGTCAAATATATCCAGGGCAATCCTGGACACAGAGACATCAAACTTATCAACAATACTGTGATGATGGCCATAAAACTTTTTGAGGGCCTTGATAAGCCTAGGATTGCAATATCCCTGGGTCAACAATTTATTTGCCAGCAACCTGCTTCGTTATGCAACAATGAAATAAATGTACATAGAAGTTTGAATTTTAGAATTCTAAATAATGGAAGGAAAACAGTTTTGACCAGACCTTGATTTTTAGTTGTCTGTGCAGTAATTTTTTTAGCCTCTTGTTGCTACCGGATAAAGGTAGTTTTCCCAGGTAAAAATGTGACAAAATTTCCTAATTTGATTGCTACAAATTCCCAAAATAACATTGATGACTGGAAATATGTCATTTATGTTGGTAAGAGGTGAGCCGGTATTACGAGTATAACAGTTTACCACAGGTATTGACCAGGTACTGATAACACTGCTGTAAGGTCTTCAAATCATTCATTCATTCATTTTCATCTCTCCGTGAGGAGAATCAGGGTCATTCACAAGTCCTTTCTATTTGCCTCTGTCTTTAGCTACTTTGATTGCCTCAGTCCATTCATTGAACCCCATCTATTTTCACTCTCTTTGGATGGTTCTTCTCCAAGTCTCTTTGGATCATCCCAGTTTCCTCTTTCCCTCTGGTGTCCAGGTAAGTGCCAGTTTTGTGTACCTGTTTTTTCCCATTCTTAAAACGTGGCCCGGCCATTTCCATCTTTTGTTGGCAATGCTGATCTTTTCTACTCCAGCTCTTTGAATACTGGTATTTATACGTTGTTGAAATAAAAGTTTAAACTTTGATGTGTTCATTTGAATTTTGTTAAAAATCTTTGTTTGACAATAATCTTATGAGATTTAAATTTCAAGTTTTTAAATAATTTTGGTTGTTATACAGATAATTCTGTGATAGCACCTTTGATATTCTCAAAAAATCTGATTCCCCGACTCCTTTAGGGGACATGCTAGATATGAATAAATATACTACATGTATTTCCAATCTGCTATACCATGGTATATACCATACTGTGGTGATTTAATTCTGCGGTATCCCAGCTCTAAGGTGTTGGTATTCTGTTCACACCGATGAAATCAAGTTTTACAAATCTGTCTTGACTTACCAACATTTTAGATATTGTCATGATACACCTTCTTTGAAACGAGGTTCTCATTTGAAAAAATGTCATAATGACATTTGCTATGTATACTATATTCCACATTTTCCCAGTTCATAAAAAATTTGTCAAATTTTCCCCATCTAAAAGGCTGGAGGTAGTTGTTAAATTAAATACGGTAACAAAATATTGTGATGATGGCCATAAAAACTTTTTGAGGGCATTGTTAAGCCTAGGCCTGCAATATCCTTGTGTCATCAATTTATTTGTAAGCATTTTCCTTGTTATAAAATATCATGGTGTTGGTTAGATATTTATTGGAGTTATTATACCTCACATATATTAAAACACTTTTCATTGGATGTTTTCCAATCACATGACATGTAATAAATGAGATGTTTCCCACAGAATCACTGTCAGCGTGTGACAACCACTCACAGCCATGTGATAACCTCTCACCAGCCATGTGATAATACTATTATCACCCGGTGATAACCCGGTACAAGGGAAATAACTCGTACAATAGAACCGTGTTGTCATTGGTAAACAACAATGGCGGCCAGTCGTTCTTTGCAGTTCGTCGGAAGCGGACTTGGAATAAATTATGCATAACAAAGATTCAGAAAACACAAAAAGGGGACAAGCTTCAGTGAAAAACTGGAAATGTATATGATGGAAACGGAAAGAGAGGTAAACCTACGAATGCACATGAGCATAACCCCCCCCTCACCCCGATGGTAGAAAGTGTAAACTGGCAGCATTTAATTTAATTTAAAATCGAGATATTGTTTGTGTTATTTTACATGGTAAGCTTTGTTTCGGTATAATAAAATAATAATTGCCCTCTAAGTATGTGGACATCCAGAATTGTCACCCTTCAGAAGGGTTGTCACCCTCGGGCGATGCCCTCGGGTGACAACTCTTCTGTCGGGTGACAATTCTGGATGTCCACATACCTAGAGGGCAATTATTGTATATTATGTCCCTTTTACACAAAGACTGACATGGTTCATGAAAAGGGAAACTTATGACTTCAACAAGTTTTGAATTTTGTATGTGTATTTAGTATAACCTGAAAGTTAAAAAAAATTATAATGCCAGCCAGTGGTGGGTGTATTATGTACTGCTTGGCAATTTGAATCATAATAAAAAGAGTGTCATTGAAACAAGCGTCAGTTGACATCAAAATAGGTGTACATTAGAATCTTACGTGCTTGATACAAGGTCGCAAAAATGATATTTATTACATGATTATGATTTTCATTACATGGTTTTATGTAATATTGAGAAGATTATGTAATAAAACCATATTAAGATGGTATATCGGGGTTTGACACTAACTTTTTTCAACAGTAGCCCACAGGCTAATAATTGTTTGAAATCACTAGCCCTGCTTGAAGTGAAGTAGTTTGAAGCATGGTTGCTCCCCCTTCCACCCCCTGAAAAATTAGAAAAATGGAGCAAATTTCTGTAATCTGGCGAAGTTTAGATTATTTGATTGTAAAGTCATTCATTAGATTTAAAAAGCTCTGTATTGAGTATATGAACTAATTGCATTGAGATAAACTACTAGCCCATTGAACTACTAGTAATAGATGATTCACTAACATCCCTGAACATTTTTACTAGCCTCGGGCTAGCAGCCTAGTAATAGTGTCAATCCCTGTATATGACAATTTTTTAGAGCATGATTTCTTGTTCCTTAGCTTTTATATGATTTAGGAATCTTTTGACTTTAGCAAGACCTACAGCTTTGAATAGAATGTAAAGAAATTTAGGATGTATATTTGTTTTGGCCTGAAAATATATGTAAATTGATAATACCAGTGACTACCACTGAGGAAGATTAGTTGGTAGAATGCTCGCTTCATATGTGGGAGGTCTTTTTTGGTTCGAAACTGGCTGGGCCTGGTCAAAACTTGAAAATAGAAAGTGACTGTTCTTTGGCCAAGCATCCAACATTTTGAAATGGAAGTCAGTGGGTGCTTTGGAAGAGATCTTAAAAACCTATGCCCCTTGTCATGGCAGGCATGCAGGGTTCGACATTAGCCCACGTCCGACAGACAATGTCTAGTAAAATCTTGGTCCGGGCGTGTGAAAATTTTGCTGACTAGCCCGACTGGTCGTGTGCTAGTCTGGGGATGAATTAATTTCACATCGATTTTTTTTTCTGAACAAAAACTTTGTCGTCTTTACCTTAATTAAAACAGCCGTAAAACAGAAAGTTGAAAATAAAAACTACCGGTAATCAGATCAAGTCATTTTGGCGCTTTACTCAAATCCATTATCTACTCAAGCGCCGATATGATTAAGATGCAAGCACATGTTTTCCGGTATTTACATTAGCAACATCGTCGATGGTGATTTTACAGCAATAAATTTTGTGCCGACTTGCATATGAATTTTAATACATGAAGTGATTAAAAAACAAATGCTTTAAAATATAGTTCTTTTAGATTAATGATTATGAAACCATAACACTGGTGATAATAATTACATCATGTTGAAAGACAGGTGTCAAAGTCCTCCCGTTTCAATCCAATTAATTACAAAGAATTCTTAAAAATAATCTGGATATGTTTTTTAACAAGCAACATCTTTAATTTGTCAAATAATGTTTATCAGAGGAGTAAAACTAAGGTGTAGACTTAATACCCTTGATCAGTCTAGTCAGTTTCAAAACAAACAAAATGGCGGCTACCGTGGACATGTGCTTCCTGTTTCATTAACAACCAAAGTTCATAAGATAATTTGTAAGAAAACTATCAAGTGTAATTTTTTCACTATTAAAAATAATTTCATAATTTATTAATACCTATTAAAAAAACTTGGTCTTTTTCGGATATCCTGCATACAAGTAGAGCACCCCTATGTGGACTACTATGAGGAAACATCATTGATATAACAGTAGCTTTTCTTTAAAACTTTGTTAACTTCTGTCTTACTAATTTTCAGTTTTGTTAGCTCACCTGACCGAAGGTCATGTGAGCTTATGGCATAGCGCAGCGTGTGTATGTGCGTGTGTGCGTGTGTGCGTGTGTGCGTCGTTAACACCTATTTTCGACTTCTCCTCTGAAACTACTGGACAGTTTTTAATGAAACTTTGTCAGAAGTATATATGGGCCGGTGCAATTCAGATTTGTTCTTGGCGTTGCTATGGCTGCCATAACTAGGTCAAGGTGACCTAGGGGTGCAAAAATCTTAAAAAATCTTCTTCTCCGAAAGTACTGATTGGAGAAAAAATCTGATGTGATATTTGGCTTCTCTAGGGTCTTAAGCCTATAGTTTGTTCATTTTGTGAAATTCGGATAAAAAATAGGTTACGCGTTTTTGGGTTTAATTTTGAAAAAATCGTAAAATATCTTCAAATTGTTATAACTTGACTATTTGACCAGATAATGACATGGGGTTTTCAGTTTTGACATCTTCTTGTTAGTATCTTCAAAATGAGGCCAAGGTCAATTGTGAAGGTCGTGACCTAATTTTTTTTACCTTTGATTATAATTATTATCTCGAAAACCATAAATTTTGTGTATAGGCATGTATATTAGAATGTTGTAGGTATCGATACAACGATCATTTTGATGTATAGAAAAAGGTCATGGGGTCAAAGGTCAAGGTCACAGATGCGAAACAATATTGAAATGGTTAATTATCTTGAAAACTATAAACATTTTGTATAGGCATGTATATTAGAATGTTGTAGGTATTGATACAACGATCATTTTGATGTATACAAAAAGGTCATGGGTTCAAAGGTCAAGGTCACAGATGTGAAACAATACTGAACTAGTTAATTTTCTTGAAAACTATAAACTTTTTGTATAGGCATGTATATTAGAATGTTGTAGGTATTGATACAACGATCATTTTGATGTATAGAAAAAGGTCATGGGGTCAAAGGTCAAGGTCACAGATGCGAAACAATATTGAAATGGTTAATTATCTTGAAAACTATAACATTTTGTATAGGCATGTATATTAGAATGTTGTAGGTATTGATACAACGATCATTTTGATGTATACAAAAAGGTCATGGGTTCAAAGGTCAAGGTCACAGATGTGAAACAATACTGAACTAGTTAATTTTCTTGAAAACTATAAACTTCGTATAGGCATGTATATTAGAATGTTGTAGGTATTGATACAACGATCATTTTGATGTATAGAAAAAAGTCATGGGTTCAAAGGTCAAGGTCACAGATGCGAAACAATACTGAAATGGTTAATTATCTCGAAAACTATAAACTTTTTGTATAGGCATATATATTACAATGTTGTAGGTATCGATACAACGATCATTTTGATGTATACAAAAAGGTCATGGGTTCAAAGGTCAAGGTCACAGATGTGAAACAATACCGAAATGGTTAATTATCTCGAAATCTATAAACGTTTTGTATAGGCATGTATATTAGAATGTTGTAGGTATTGATACAACAATCATTTTGATGTATAGTTTGAGGTCATGGGTCTTAAGGTCAAGGTCACAGAAGCAAAACAATACCGAAATGGTTTATTATCTCAAAAACTAAAAACTTTTTGTATAGGCATGTATATTGGAATATTGTCGGTATTGATGCAATGGTCAGTTTGATGTATAGATTAAGGTCATGGGTTCAAAGGTCAAGGTCACAGATGCAAAAGAATACTGAAACGGTTCATTATCTTGAAAACTATTGATACAACAGTCATTTTGATGTATAGATTAAGGTCATGGGTCAAAGGTCAAGGTCACAGACATGAAATAATACTGAAGTGGTTCATTATCTTGAAAACTATAAACTTTTTGTATAGGCATGTATATTAAAATGTTATAGACATTGATACAATGATCATTTAGATGTATAGAAAAGGTCATGGGTTTAAAGGTCAAGGTCACAGATGCAAAACAATTCCCAAATGGTTAATTATCTCGAAAATTTTTGTATGGGCATGTATAATAGAATATTGTTGGTATTGATGTAACAATTATTTTGATATATAGATTAAGGTCATGGGTACAAACGTCAAGGTCATAGATGAAAAAGAATATTGTAGGTATTGATACAGCGATTATATTCATAATAAAAAAAGATCAAAAAAGATACAAGGAACATTTGGAACTGGAAGGTAAGGGTATAAGTTCTGCAAACCTTAAGCCGGACTGTGTATATTGTGTCAAATTTGACCTTTTAATTTGAATATTAGAATTTGACAAATACACTGTGATTTAGGTAAGACAGCATGTGTCATAACAAAAAACACCTAGTACCAGTAATATTATCATCTATCCTTATATATCTAATTTATAAAATTCATATATATATAACTCCTTAATTTCACATTGGATGTGTCTGTTTGGATCTTTAAATCAGTGTTTATATGGCCAGGGCAAACTTGACACACAATCTAGATAGGTGCAATTTATTTAGAATACTGGTGGATGGAGTTTGAGAAGGTGATCAAGTTAAGTGGTCACTTAAAATAAATTATTTAACCAAAAACCAGTGCAAGACATCATATTTATAAGTAGGAAAAAATATTTTAATCAATAGACAAGAAAATATACAAATAAAATTAATTGGAAATTAAAAACAAAACTATACATAAGAGAAGAAAGACACAAATATATAAATAAAGGGAGATAACTAACCTTTTAGTGTTACTGAGCATGTGCAACATATTTAATTAGTTTCCTGTTTCCTGTTGAAAAGGTAATAAGTCACAAGACCTGATTTCTCATGTAAAATAATTACTAATCTGTTGCTTCCTAAAATAAATTGGTAATATGATTAGATTTTCCTATATGTTCTCTTACTGCTAGTTGCATGTGACCCAGAAATGGTGTTTATCAACATTGAATTAGACCATCAACATGTTGACCTACTTAAAAGCAAGGGGGGGGGGGCTATCACATGTTTAATCACCAATTCTTTTATATTATTTTCACTGTACATATGACTCCTTAGTGACATTCTTGCTAATAATAAATAAACATTAAGCTCAACTAAAAATAAATATATCACATTCATTGAAAAATTATATCAAAAGTCTGTTCACATCTGGAGAGTCCTGATAGCAGATTTTACATACCGTAGATCTACCGGTATTTTGAAATTTCTTCAAAGGTCTTATGGCTAATTGACTATTATAATCTGCTGCTCAGGTTATAATATTCTGCTCTTTTATAAAATTTAAATACAAACTTATGGTCAGGTACATAGACAACATATATAATCAGAATTAGCCTAAATTCAAGACAAAGAAATAATACTGATGATGTGTTAAATTAATAATACATTGACTTTATTCTACCAGTTGCTTTGACTACAAGTCTCCTAGTACTAACTAGTAGATACAAATTGTTCAGCAATCATTGTTTACACTGGGTCTAAATTCTGGAACATACTGAACGATATTGATTTCTCATGAATTGTAAGGTTTTTCATGTATGTAGAAGCTTGAATTAATTAATTTATACACAATTTAACATAATGGGATGGTTTGGTCGCGAAAAATATGACATGAATATGAACAATATCCCTATAACATGCCTTTGTTTGATACCCAGTGCTCCAACTGTTGTGTATAGTATCTGACAAATTATGTCATTTGAGCAAGAGTGAGTGAGTAAAGTAATGTTGTTTAACGTCCCAGTCAAGAATATTTCACTTATATCGAGACATTGCCAGCTATAGACAAAGGTGCAGAAATTTTATCTGTGCGTTGCGCTGATGGCATTATACAGCAGGGTTCTTTAGCTTGCCAAGCCTACCGTGACACGGGACCTCGTTTATTTTAAGTTCCCGTCCGAAAGTACCGTGACTTTCATTTCGTAATGCCGAGTGCTTGGCGAAAGAACAGTCACTACCCACTTTTAAGTCTTTGGTCAAACCCAGTCGGGGTTCGAACCCACGACCTCTCACTTACGGAGCGAGCACTCTACCAACTGAGCTACGACAATGGTCAATTGAGCAAGACTTTTGGACTTTGGTTGCAGTTGGTAATGTCGGGGGTCATTGTTATGCTAGGAAAGTTTGTGTTGAAGGGTGTGTGATGTTGCCCCTAAAGTGTAAAAAATATTGGCTTTAAATACATATCTTCCCAAAGAATATATACCGTAATCCTTCTATGTATTCGGACGAATTTTAATAATTTCATTTTCAAGTGTCCGGTAACTTAGAGGAAATATGAAAATTATACACTTAAAAAAATGGGGGTGTCCGAATATTTAGAGTTGTCCGATATTTTGGACCCGATGTCTGATCGTAAGCAAAGTCTCGCTGCCCTCCCGGTAATGTTGTTTATTTTACAAAAAAGTTATATTTGAAGTGTTTGTTGACCAATAATCATGATCCAATGTGCAATACACATCGAGGGACGCCATTTTTTGTAAGTACAGGGTTCGATTTTAGCGATATTTACCACTTGCAAAAAATAGCTTGTACAATTTTATTCACTAGCTAAAATGAAAAATGACTAGCTAAAATTTATGAAACAGTTTTAATAGCTCATAATTAACATTCAATTTGTAATGGTACTAATGGACTTTTGCGACATTTTTTTTTAACTTTTTTATTCACGTGCTACAGTAAAGCATGACGGTAATGGGATTTTCACTGGTCTATTTTAAACAACGAATCAGAGACGAAGAGTAAATTAAGCAGCCTAATCATAGCCACGTGTTTCGGGAAACCTAATATTATACATTGACGTATATGCCCGAGTAATCCGAATTTGTTTATGATAGAAATGCCCAGACAATATGACTTATTTTGGCCGCTTTTCGTTTTAAATTTCATTTGAAACATACAATGTGACAGTTAATTGAAAAGTAGATTATAAATGATTTAGCTTCTTTTTTTATTCACTCGCTCAACTATGCGAGTGGCTTTTATTTCCACTCGCTATTTGGCAGATCTACAAGCTATTAGCGAGTATGCGTGCCTAATTTCGAACCCTGAAGTAAATTGCGTGATCTTAGTCTGTAATTCCCAACGTTTAAGGTTCACCGTGATCACACTTCGTCTTCTGTCACTGTCTACGGTCAAAATTTTAATAATGATTCATAATAGTCAAGAATATTTCTCACTCAAGAAAATTCAATATTTTTGTACGCTAAGAACCAGGACATGTATGAATGAGGTTCGGCGTGATCAATACAGTTTTTCTTAAAAAATCAAATTTATCACTTATGGAACAAAATAGTTTACAAATACATTGTTTTAAATCACATTTCAAACAATTTTCATCTTCAAAAAAAATACATTGTAATGTCTATCTTCCCGTTCTTAGACAGATAAAAGTATCGGAGGATCGGGAATTCCCATAGTTGACATGCACTGAATCAGAGGGAATTCCACGAGTTTTCTCATCCAATGAAATTCATTGATAACGTCACTTCCTTAAAAAATGTCTTTGATGTTGGATTTGTGTACCGACAGAACTTCTGGTCTCGTACAATGTTTCGTAGCCAAGAGTTTAAATTTCAATCAACTTTCACTTTCAAAGAAAATTAAAGCACTTAATACAGGTATGGCCTCATTGAGCTTACATTAAAAACGTAAATACATCGTAAAATACATGTCCTCCAAGTTACAATCATGACTCCATCACGCAAATACACAACGCAAATACACAACGCAACAGACGTATAAAAATAACACATTTCAATGTAAATTAACAACAAAACAACATAGTTTCTTGTTGTTTTATTCAATATTAATTATATGCAATATGTACCCCGTGTTCCGGGTGAGTTCCAGCAAAATCGTGTCCGGATTTAGATGCAAAAAATTGCCGTCCGAAATTAGAGGAAATTTGAAAATTATTGAAATTTCAAAATTGGGGTGTCTGAAAACATAGAGGGTCCGAATACATAGAAGGATTACGGTAATTTAAATGTTAACCATGACCATTTGGCTAGCGTCTGGAATTTTCATTCAGTATAACATTATACACAAACACTTAAAAATAACTTTTTATGATATAAACAACAAAAAGGTTAATTTCACTTATTTTATATGGAAATATACATGAAACATTCTTTGTTGCAGATCATTCACTGTTGACAGTGTCTTATAATATGGGGAGGGCATTGAAAAATTTACCATGGGGTGCATTGGCAATTATGATTTTATTTTTGGTGGGAATTTTATATGAGAAAAGGCCTTCTTAAAACAAATTTCATCTCAACATCTAGGGAGGAGGGGATATATATATATATATACATTTAATTTATGGTTATAGTATTTAGCTAGGAGAATCGTTTCTTATTGTATGGCATTCACAATGGTGAAAGATTGGGCTTCTTTACTATGAAATAGTATGAAATAGTACGCATCTGAAATAGTAAGCCCATTGTCTACATCCAAAAATTCTACTTTGAATACAAAGGACAGAGTTAAGGTTTCTATGAAGCCGTTGTTTGGGTACACATCTTGATATAAGTAAAATAATCTTGAGTGGGGGAGAAAACCCATCTACCGTATCATAAATAAAGCAGGGCATATGTGTGATATTGACACTTTACTTGTTTCATAATTGAATTACTTCATTATTATTACAGTGCTTTTATTACTTTGTGTGCAATGGTATGTAATTTGTAATCCATTGTTATGTAAAGATATCATGCACTGGCAATACTCTTTTTTTGATATTTCAGATGCCTAGAAAGAAAAATTGGAAGAAGGGTGTGGTGAAGAAGAAATCCAGATTGACTGAGGTAGCGGACCTCATTAAAAAAAGCTCAAATGACATGACGCTTGACATGACTGAGGTAGCGGCCCTCATTAAAAAAAGTTCAAATGACATAAGTGCTCAAATAAAACTTGTCTCTGGCGGTTGCACTCGTCAGCTAGAAAAGGGCAAGGCAAATGAATTAGCAAATGAATTGGCAAATGAATTAGCAAATGAATTGGCAAATGAATTAGCAAATGAATTGGCAAATGAATTAGCAAATGAATTGGCAAATGAATTACTAGTATCAAATGATTTATTTAATGAATACCTTTGGACAGCAAATGATTCACAGAATAAATGCGTAGAAAATGGATCAAAAACAAATTTTCAGCCACAAAAGTGTAGACATAACCACACAGATGCTTGTTCGCTGTGTAGTTTTCGGTTTACCAAGCAGATGGATTGCAATTCTGGTATTATGCTCAGCAGTGAAGAAAAATGTCGTTATTGTCATATGTATGGAAAACAAAATAAACATTGCATATTTGCTAACTTTTCCCAAGGCAGTCATGAATTCTCACCATTGTCAAGAGACAGACAATGTACATGCAATGCTTTTGTATACATAATGTATTTCAAATCAACACAGTTTTGTTCATCACAAGATTTGGATGAAATTCTTAAGAAGGGTGATTCACTGTACAGTAGTATTATTTCTATGTTGAAAAGTAGGGGCACATTCATGTCTTATTTATTGAAGTATGGAGACTTGCCAGACAAATATAATGTGGGTTTCAACAAATATGAAGTTGTAAAGTTAGATCCAATATATGGAACAATTACTGACACACCTAACTTTGAAAATGCTTGTCCACTTAACATAGCTATACAAAACATGCTAGAACAAACTGGAAATGGCTTGATATTGGTAGGTGCATTATGTTCTGCCTTGCTAAAACATGAAAATGCATATTACTTTTTTGACTCTCATTCACATGGGATCAATACATTATCATCACCAGAGGGAAGAGCAATTAATCTTATTTTTCATAATTATGATGATTTGATTACATATTTGTATGCTTTTTATGATGGGCTTGGAATACCTTTTCATTCACAATTTGAAATATTACCACTTTTGATCAAAGAATCAAATGAATGTGAAAACCCATCTGCAAATTTGTCTGCCAGTCAGATCAGTGAATCTGTTGATCTTGCTTCTTATTTTAAGTTTCAAGAAGAAAGACTTGCTGAGAAAATGAAATTTACTGCAAACAGTGTGTCTTGTAAAATGAGAGAAGAACAAAGAATCTGTATACAAGGAAAATTATATGAGTTGTGTGATAGTTCTAAGAAAGTTTCTCATGTGAAAAGATTGAGTAGAAATGATAAAAGAAAAAAGTATATTAGAGAATATATGAAATTGAAACGTCAAGATATAAACCAGAAAGAGATTGTAAAAGAAAAGCAAGAAAAAACCCTGTAGTTAGAGAAGTTGATAAGTTAAGAACTTCAGTTAGTATGAATAAAGCTAGGGCTAATCCTGAATATAGACAGATTGATAAATCTAGAAACCTGAGTTGTATGAAAAAAGCCAGGGTTAATCCTGAATATAGACAGATTGATAAAATTCGCACATCAGATAGTATGAAAAAAGCTAGGGCTAATCCTGAATATAGACAGATTGATAAATCTAGAAACCTGAGTTGTATGAAAAAAGCCAGGGTTAATCCTGAATATAGACAGATTGATAAAATTCGCACATCAGATAGTATGAAAAAAGCTAGGGCTAATCCTGAATATAGACAGATTGATAAATCTAGAAACCTGAGTTGTATGAAAAAAGCCAGGGTTAATCCTGAATATAGACAGATTGATAAAATTCGCACATCAGATAGTATGAAAAAAGCTAGGGCTAATCCTGAATATAGACAGATTGATAAATCTAGAAACCTGAGTTGTATGAAAAAAGCCAGGGTTAATCCTGAATATAGACAGATTGATAAAATTCGCACATCAGATAGTATGAAAAAAGCTAGGGCTAATCCTGAATATAGACAGATTGATAAATCTAGAAACCTGAGTTGTATGAAAAAAGCCAGGGTTAATCCTGAATATAGACAGATTGATAAAATTCGCACATCAGATAGTATGAAAAAAGCTAGGGCTAATCCTGAATATAGACAGATTGATAAATCTAGAAACCTGAGTTGTATGAAAAAAGCCAGGGTTAATCCTGAATATAGACAGATTGATAGAGTGAGGACAATGAATGTTATGAAAAAGTTAAGACAAAGTAATTATTACAGATACAAACAACGGTTTAAATCTTTAACATACATGCGTAAAAAGCGAACAGATGCTACATTTAAAATGAAAGAAAAGCAAAAGAATAAACACAGCATGCAAAACTGCAGAAAGACTAGTTATGCAGTAAAAGAAACAATTGCTAAAAAGAAGAAACGTAAGGGAAATTCAATCTTAGATTGCATAAATGCTTTTAACAATGCTGTTGAAAAAGGATTTGTTTATGTATGTACTGTTTGCCAACAAACATGGTCAAATATCTCTGTCATCGAGCTTCAAGCCTCTAAACTAAACATGAACTCAGAAACTGTTCAAAAGTGTGTAACTGGTTATAAATCAGTAAACAACCAAGAATGGATATGTCGTACTTGTTTATCATCATTAAAAGAAGGAAATGTTCCAAAATTATCAGTTGCAAACTTATTTTCATTTCCTTCAAAACCATGTGAACTAGATTTACATCAACTTGAAGAAAGACTGATAGCCTTACGGATACCCTTCATGCAAATACGTGAACTGCCAAGAGGTCGGCAATTGTCTATCAAAGGAAATGTTGTAAATTGTCCAGTTGATATACAACCAACAATACAAGCATTACCAAGACAGGTAGATGATAATATTACTATTCCAGTAAAGCTGAAAAGAAGGAAAATGTACAGAAAAAGTGCTTTTGTAGAAAATATTCGTCCTAACAGAGTAATGAGAGCATTAAAGTGGTTGATGAAAAATAGTGACTTGTATAAAAATTCAGGAATTCAGATTAATGACAGTTGGATAGAAGAAACAAGTAGTTTAGAAGAAGATTCAAAAGAATTCATTGAAGTTCCATCCACTAAATTAGTGTCGGGCAGTTCTCTTGAATGTAACATTCATACCTCAGATACTGATGTTTCAGATAAAGAAAAAATGACAGATAATGATTTGTCTGAAGATGGCTATATATCTGATCATTTTAGTGAAATAGATGAGTCAGAAAAAGTAACTGGTAATTCTGATACACTCCTTGATTCTGTAGAGAATGGTAGTAATCATGTATATACATTTGCACCAGGTGAAGGCCAAACACCCTTAAGTTTGTATAATGATCCAAATGCAGAATTTTTGTCTTTCCCTACTATATACTGTGGCGATCGAAGACCAGACAATTCACAAAGAGTAGTCAAAAATGTACATTATAGTGATATTGTAAAATGGGAATTAAGATCAGTAGACAGAAGAGCAGCTAATAATGTACCCAACATTTTCTTTAAGCTCAAAAAGTTACAAATGAAACAAGTCACAGACAAGGTACAACTTGCCTTAAGGCGTTTTAAAAATAAAGGGAAAAAAAATTACAGCAGGACAACTTTTAGATGATACAACTGTTAACAATTTGGTTAATCTTGATGAAGGTTATTACATATTAAGAACCCTGAGAAATTCACCAGCTTATCTTTCAAAGCGCAAGAAAGATGTTTTTGCAATGATTAGACAACTTGGACTTCCTACCTGGTTTATTTCCTTGTCTGCAGCTGACACTAGATGGATACCATTGCTAAAAATATTGGCTGAACTTAATAATGGCAGGGAGTATACTGAAGAAGAAATTAAAAACTTGAATTGGGAAGAGGTAACTTCATTGATTCAGAAAGACCCAGTAACATGTTCTAGGAATTTTCATCACAGAATACAACAATTTATGACAGTTGTTTTAAAAAGTCCTCTCAATCCTATAGGTGAAATGACAGATCATTTCTATAGGACAGAATTCCAACAAAGAGGCTCTCCACATATACATATGTTGATTTGGATTAAAGATGCACCAAAATTTAATGAAAATTCCATTGATGAAGTAACACAGTTTATAGATAGATATGTTTCATGTTCTAAAAAAGTTTCAGATGATGTTAAAGACTTAGTGGAATTACAAATGCACAAACATTCAAAAACCTGTAGAAAAAAGGGGAAAGCAATATGTAGATTTGGTTTTCCACAGCCACCTATGCTGACAACACAAGTACTTGAGCCATATGAAGCTGATGATGCTGATAAATATAAAAAGAAATATGAAGAAATACAGAAAATTTTAAATGAAATGAAAGAAGGAGATGATATAAGTTTTAGTAATTTTTTATCAGATGTTCTAAAAATAACAGAGGAGGAGTACATAAAATGTATCAGGAGCTCACTAACAGCACCAAAAGTATTTTTACAAAGAAAATGCTCAGAAATAAGAGTTAATCCATATATGAAAATAATTTTACCAGCCTGGAATGCAAATCATGACATACAGTTTGTTCTTGATCCTTATGCTTGTGCAATGTATATAGTGTCATACATCAGCAAATCAGAGAGAGGAATGAGCACATTGTTACATCAAGCTTGTAAAGAGGCCAGGCAAGGGAATATGGATATAAGAAAACAAGTAAGGCATATCGGTAACAAATTTCTGAATGCTGTTGAAACTAGTGCACAAGAAGCAGTTTATTTGACTTTACAATTGCCGATGACAAGTGCTAGTAGGGATGTTATTTTTATAAATACTTCACCTCCAAACGAACGTACAAACTTGTTAAAAGCAAGAGAATCACTTGAACAACTTCCATCAGATTCCACAGACATTGAAAGTGATAACATCATCAAGAGGTATTCATCAAGACCAAAGCAGTTAGAAAATTGGTGTCTAGCAGATTATGCACTCAGTTACAAATTCATTTCCCAAAAGACATTGTGAGGCAAAATATAGATTGGGATAAAAATGACGATGACATAGAGTTTGAAGTAAAAGATGATGAAGCTTCCAAATGTAACTTGTTTCATATTAAGCTAAAGAATGGAATTACAATAAAACAAAGACAGAAATCCCGAGTTCTGAGATGTGTCAGATACAGTGAAAAAATTGACCCTGAACACTTTTATAGAGAAAAATTGTTATTGTTTTTACCTTGGAGAAATGAAGAAAAAGATTTATTAAACAATTTTAACACATATAAAGAACACTATGATAGTTTAAAATCATTTATGATTAGCAAACTAAGACGGTATGAACATTTTGGGAATGAACTTGATGAGGCAGAGAGACAAGCTGGTGATTCTAATGATGAACAGTTTGATTTAATTGCACCACAAACTCAACAAGCTGAAAGTGAAGATTTAGATGAAGGATCAATTCAAAGCAACTGTTACATTCCTTTTGATCCAGAAAGACCTGTAGAAAAACAGCAGTATGACATTGGCTCAGATTTAGGATTGTCTTCATATACAGTCAATGACACGATTAATCCATCCAGACTACCCAATACAGAGTTTTATTCATTAGTTAGAAATCTCAATGACAAACAATCCGAGTTCTTCATTCATGTTGTCCATTGGCTTAAGACAAGAAATGAACCCTTGTATGCTTTTCTTAGTGGGGGTGCAGGTGTAGGGAAATCTGTCTTAATAAGAGCTCTGTACCAAGCATTACATAGACATTTGTATTCTAATGAAGGTGAGAACCCTGAAGATATTAGAATTGTGTTATGTGCCCCAACAGGCAAGGCTGCTTTTAATATCAATGGTTGTACTATTCACTCTGCTGTCAAAATTCCAGCAAATCAAGGTTTTACTTACAAGCCTCTTGATAGTGATACTTTAAACACATTAAGGGTTAAATACAAACATTTATCACTGATATTAATTGATGAAACTTCAATGGTTGGAAATGGAATGCTCAACTTCATAAGTGAACGCTTAAAGCAAATAAAAAATAACAAAAAACCTTTTGGAAATGTTTCGGTTATATTAATTGGAGACTTATTTCAGTTAAAACCAGTATTTGATCAGTGGATATTTGAAAATCTTGGTAATCATTATGGACCATTGGCATCAAATCTCTGGAAAGATCTCTTCCAAATGTATGAACTTACTCAAATCATGCGCCAAAAAGATGATGTAGACTTTGCAAATCTCCTTAATCGTTTAAGAGAAGGTAAACATACAGATGAGGATTTAAATGAACTCAGAAAGTGTTTGATCCACACTAACAGTATTCAGCTAGACCAGTCAGTACCCCATTTGTATACTACACGACAAGGTGCACAAACTTGGAATACAACAGTGTTTGAAACTACTAATACTGAAAAAGCAGTTATTATTAGTGTAGATGATGTAAAGTCACAAGACAAACCTGAAGTAAAAAATCAGATTTTAAAAAGTATTCCAAATGATCCTTCTAAAACATGTGGCTTATTAGCTAGCTTACCATTAGCTGTTGGTCTACAATATGATCTTGCAGTAAATATAGACACATCAGACGGATTGACAAATGGAGCAAGTTGTGTGCTAAAGTACATTGATCACAGACAAAATAATACTGAAAGACCAAGTATATTATGGGTGCAGTTTGCTGATAATGATATAGGAAGCAACTGGAGGAATACATATAAGCATTTATTTACAGAAAAAGTTGATAGAATGTATACACCAATATTTGATGTAAACCGTACTTTTAACTATCGTCAGAAACAGATTACTAGAATTCAATTTCCCTTATGTCTTGCTGCTGCAAAAACTATTCATAAAGCACAAGGTTCTACTCTAGATGAAGTGTTTGTTGATATGTCATCAAAGAGATCAGTGCCTCATATACATTATGTAGCATTCAGTAGAGCACGTAAAATGTCTGGTTTGCATGTTGTTGAACTACAAGAAGACAAGATATCAGTTGATAATAAAGTTCTGGAAGAAATGGAGCGATTAAGAACACAGCCATTTGATCTTTGTTATGTGCCCATTTACAACTTTGGAATCAAAACATTTGTTGTCGCCTTTAATAATGTGAGATCATTAAAACTTCATTTTAAAGATATCAAATGCAGTAAAAACATCATGGCTGCTGATGTCATTGCATTTTCAGAAACACGACTAAAGCCGTCTTTAAATAGTGAAGATATTCAATTAGCTGGCTTCAGGTTATTCAGAAATGATAAAAGAAGTGATATTTCTTCAACTAATTCATTTCATGGGACAGCAGCATATGTGTCTGAGAAAATTTTGAATAAAACTAATACTAGGGATTCAA
>CM037868.1:10295427-10478008 GCA_021292105.1 Anadara kagoshimensis | reverse complement strand
TGGAACACATTGTTCCTGATTCCAACGACGTATTAACAAAACGGTAGCCAATTTTGGTTTAAACAGTATTTCTGTTTATTAAAGAAATGTGGTGTTATTTCAAAAAACACGCTACCGGTTCCACATCTGACATTGCTGACTGTTAGTTCCCATCATTTTACAACTTTGGAACACATTGTTCCTGATTCCAGTGACGTATTAACAAAACGGTAGCCAATTTTGGTTTTGAGCTGATATGTCTATTATTGCTGTAAAACCAAGAATTGTGTTATTTCAAAAAACACGCTACCGGTTGCAAATCTGACATGACCGGCTGTTAATTCCCATCATTCCACAACTTTGGAACACATTGTTCCTGATTCCAACTACGTATTAACAAAACGGTAGCCAATTTTGGTTTTGAGCTAATATGTCTATTATTGCTGTAAAACCAAGAATTGTGTTATTTCAAAAAACACGCTACCGGTTGCAAATCTGACATGACCGGCTGTTAATTCCCATCATTCCACAACTTTGGAACACATTGTTCCTGATTCCAAGACGTATTAACAAAACGGTAGCCAATTTTGGTTTTGAGCTGATATGTCTATTATTGCTGTAAAACCAAGAATTGTGTTATTTCAAAAAACACGCTACGGTTGCAAATCTGACATGACCGGCTGTTAATTCCCATCATTCCACAACTTTGGAACACATTGTTCCTGATTCCAACGACGTATTAACAAAACGGTAGCCAATTTTGGTTTTAAACAGTATTTCTGTTTATTAAAGAAATGTGGTGTTATTTCAAAAACACGCTACCGGTTCCACATCTGACATTGCTGACTGTTAGTTCCCATCATTTTACAACTTTGGAACACATTGTTCCTGATTCCAGTGACGTATTAACAAAACGGTAGCCAATTTTGGTTTTGAGCTGATATGTCTATTATTGCTGTAAAACCAAGAATTGTGTTATTTCAAAAAACACGCTACCGGTTGCAAATCTGACATGACCGGCTGTTAATTCCCATCATTCCACAACTTTGGAACACATTGTTCCTGATTCCAACTACGTATTAACAAAACGGTAGCCAATTTTGGTTTTAAACAGTATTTCTGTTTATTAAAGAAATGTGGTGTTATTTAAAAAAACACGCTACCGGTTCCACATCTGACATTGCTGACTGTTAGTTCCCATCATTTTACAACTTTGGAACATATTGTTCCTGATTCCAGTGACGTATTAACAAAACGGTAGCCAATTTTGGTTTTGAGCTGATATGTCTATTATTGCTGTAAAACCAAGAATTGTGTTATTTCAAAAAACACGCTACCGGTTGCAAATCTGACATGACCGGCTGTTAATTCCCATCATTCCACAACTTTGGAACACATTGTTCCTGATTCCAACGACGTATTAACAAAACGGTAGCCAATTTTGGTTTTAAACAGTATTTCTGTTTATTAAAGAATGTGGTGTTATTTCAAAAAACACGCTACGGTTCCACATCTGACATTGCTGACTGTTAGTTCCCATCATTTTACAACTTTGGAACAACATTGTTCCTGATTCCAGTGACGTATTAACAAAACGGTAGCCAATTTTGGTTTTGAGCTGATATGTCTATTATTGCTGTAAAACCAAGAATTGTGTTATTTCAAAAAACACGCTACCGGTTGCAAATCTGACATGACCGGCTGTTAATTCCCATCATTCCATAACTTTGGAACACATTGTTCCTGATTCCAACGACGTAATAACAAAACGGTAGCCAATTTTGGTTTTAAACAGTATTTCTGTTTATTAAAGAAATGTGGTGTTATTTCAAAAAACACGCTACCGGTTCCACATCTGACATTGCTGACTGTTAGTTCCCATCATTTTACAACTTTGGAACACATTGTTCCTGATTCCAGTGACGTATTAACAAAACGGTAGCCAATTTTGGTTTTGAGCTGATATGTCTATTATTGCTGTAAAACCAAGAATTGTGTTATTTCAAAAAACACGCTACCGGTTGCAAATCTGACATGACCGGCTGTTAATTCCCATCATTCCACAACTTTGGAACACATTGTTCCTGATTCCAACGACGTATTAACAAAACGGTAGCCATTTTTTTTGAGCTGATATGTCTATTATTGCTGTAAAACCAAGAATTGTGTTATTTCAAAAAACACGCTACCGGTTGCAAATCTGACATGACCGGCTGTTAATTCCCATCATTCCACAACTTTGGAACACATTTTTCCTGATTCCAATGACGTATTAACAAATCGGTAGCCAATTTTGGTTTTAAACAGTATTTCTGTTTATTAAAGAAATGTGGTGTTATTTCAAAAAACACGCTACCGGTTCCACATCTGACATTGCTGACTGTTAGTTCCCATCATTTTACAACTTTGGAACACATTGTTCCTGATTCCAGTGACGTATTAACAAAACGGTAGCCAATTTTGGTTTTGAGCTAATATGTCTATTATTGCTGTAAAACCAAGAATTGTGTTATTTCAAAAAACACGCTACCGTTGCAAATCTGACATGACCGGCTGTTAATTCCCATCATTCCACAACTTTGGAACACATTGTTCCTGATTCCAACGACGTATTAACAAAACGGTAGCCAATTTTGGTTTTGAGCTGATATGTCTATTATTGCTGTAAACCAAGAATTGTGTTATTTCAAAAAACACGCTACCGGTTGCAAATCTGACATGACCGGCTGTTAATTCCCATCATTCCACAACTTTGGAACACATTGTTCCTGATTCCAACGACGTATTAACAAAACGGTAGCCAATTTTGGTTTGAGCTGATATGTCTATTATTGCTGTAAAACCAAGAATTGTGTTATTTCAAAAAACATGCTACCGGTTGCAAATCTGACATGACCGGCTGTTAATTCCCATCATTCTACAACTTTGGAACACATTGTTCCTGATTCCAACGACGTATTAACAAAACGGTAGCCAATTTTGGTTTTGAGCTGATATGTCTATTATTGCTGTAAAACCAAGAATTGTGTTATTTCAAAAAACACGCTACCGGTTGCAAATCTGACATGACCGGCTGTTAATTCCCATCATTCCACAACTTTGGAACACATTGTTCCTGATTCGAATGACGTATTTACAAATCGGTAGCCAATTTTGGTTTTAAACAGTATTTCTGTTTATTAAAGAAATGTGGTGTTATTTCAAAAAACACGCTACCGGTTCCACATCTGACATTGCTGACTGTTAGTTCCCATCATTTTACAACTTTGGAACACATTGTTCCTGATTCCAGTGACGTATTAACAAAACGGTAGCCAATTTTGGTTTTGAGCTAATATGTCTATTATTGCTGTAAAACCAAGAATTGTGTTATTTCAAAAAACACGCTACCGGTTGCAAATCTGACATGACCGGCTGTTAATTCCCATCATTCCACAACTTTGGAACACATTGTTCCTGATTCCAACGACGTATTAACAAAACGGTAGCCAATTTTGGTTTTGAGCTGATATGTCTATTATTGCTGTAAAACCAAGAATTGTGTTATTTCAAAAAACACGCTACCGGTTGCAAATCTGACATGACCGGCTGTTAATTCCCATCATTCCACAACTTTGGAACACATTGTTCCTGATTCCAACGACGTATTAACAAAACGGTAGCCAATTTTGGTTTTAAACAGTATTTCTGTTTATTAAAGAAATGTGGTGTTATTTCAAAAACACGCTACCGGTTCCACATCTGACATTGCTGACTGTTAGTTCCCATCATTTTACAACTTTGGAACACATTGTTCCTGATTCCAGTGACGTATTAACAAAACGGTAGCCAATTTTGGTTTTGAGCTGATATGTCTATTATTGCTGTAAAACCAAGAATTGTGTTATTTCAAAAAACACGCTACCGGTTGCAAATCTGACATGACCGGCTGTTAATTCCCATCATTCCACAACTTTGGAACACATTGTTCCTGATTCCAACTACGTATTAACAAAACGGTAGCCAATTTTGGTTTTAAACAGTATTTCTGTTTATTAAAGAAATGTGGTGTTATTTAAAAAAACACGCTACCGGTTCCACATCTGACATTGCTGACTGTTAGTTCCCATCATTTTACAACTTTGGAACATATTGTTCCTGATTCCAGTGACGTATTAACAAAACGGTAGCCAATTTTGGTTTTGAGCTGATATGTCTATTATTGCTGTAAAACCAAGAATTGTGTTATTTCAAAAAACACGCTACCGGTTGCAAATCTGACATGACCGGCTGTTAATTCCCATCATTCCACAACTTTGGAACACATTGTTCCTGATTCCAACGACGTATTAACAAAACGGTAGCCAATTTTGGTTTTGAGCTGATATGTCTATTATTGCTGTAAAACCAAGAATTGTGTTATTTCAAAAAACACGCTACCGGTTGCAAATCTGACATGACCGGCTGTTAATTCCCATCATTCCACAACTTTGGAACACATTGTTCCTGATTCCAACGACGTATTAACAAAACGGTAG
Source organism: Anadara kagoshimensis (assembly GCA_021292105.1). NCBI lineage: Eukaryota > Metazoa > Mollusca > Bivalvia > Arcoida > Arcidae > Anadara > Anadara kagoshimensis. The sequence continues at coordinate 10,473,512 of CM037868.1, read as the reverse complement.
CCAATTTTGGTTTTGAGCTGATATGTCTATTATTGCTGTAAAACCAAGAATTGTGTTATTTCAAAAAACACGCTACCGGTTGCAAATCTGACATGACCGGCTGTTAATTCCCATCATTCCACAACTTTGGAACACATTGTTCCTGATTCCAACGACGTATTAACAAAACGGTAGCCAATTTTGGTTTTAAACAGTATTTCTGTTTATTAAAGAAATGTGGTGTTATTTCAAAAAACACGCTACCGGTTCCACATCTGACATTGCTGACTGTTAGTTCCCATCATTTTACAACTTTGGAACACATTGTTCCTGATTCCAGTGACGTATTAACAAAACGGTAGCCAATTTTGGTTTTGAGCTGATATGTCTATTATTGCTGTAAACCAAGAATTGTGTTATTTCAAAAAACACGCTACCGGTTGCAAATCTGACATGACCGGCTGTTAATTCCCATCATTCCACAACTTTGGAACACATTGTTCCTGATTCCAACGACGTATTAACAAAACGGTAGCCAATTTTGGTTTTGAGCTGATATGTCTATTATTGCTGTAAAACCAAGAATTGTGTTATTTCAAAAAACACGCTACCGGTTGCAAATCTGACATGACCGGCTGTTAATTCCCATCATTCTACAACTTTGGAACACATTGTTCCTGATTCCAACGACGTATTAACAAAACGGTAGCCAATTTTGGTTTTAAACAGTATTTCTGTTTATTAAAGAAATGTGGTGTTATTTCAAAAAACACGCTACCGGTTCCACATCTGACATTGCTGACTGTTAGTTCCCATCATTTTACAACTTTGGAACACATTGTTCCTGATTCCAGTGACGTATTAACAAAACGGTAGCCAATTTTGGTTTTGAGCTGATATGTCTATTATTGCTGTAAAACCAAGAATTGTGTTATTTCAAAAAACACGCTACCGGTTGCAAATCTGACATGACCGGCTGTTAATTCCCATCATTCCACAACTTTGGAACACATTGTTCCTGATTCCAACTACGTATTAACAAAACGGTAGCCAATTTTGGTTTTGAGCTAATATGTCTATTATTGCTGTAAAACCAAGAATTGTGTTATTTCAAAAAACACGCTACCGGTTGCAAATCTGACATGACCGGCTGTTAATTCCCATCATTCCACAACTTTGGAACACATTGTTCCTGATTCCAACGACGTATTAACAAAACGGTAGCCAATTTTGGTTTTGAGCTGATATGTCTATTATTGCTGTAAAACCAAGAATTGTGTTATTTCAAAAAACACGCTACCGGTTGCAAATCTGACATGACCGGCTGTTAATTCCCATCATTCCACAACTTTGGAACACATTGTTCCTGATTCCAACGACGTATTAACAAAACGGTAGCCAATTTTGGTTTTAAACAGTATTTCTGTTTATTAAAGAAATGTGGTGTTATTTCAAAAAACACGCTACCGGTTCCACATCTGACATTGCTGACTGTTAGTTCCCATCATTTTACAACTTTGGAACACATTGTTCCTGATTCCAGTGACGTATTAACAAAACGGTAGCCAATTTTGGTTTTGAGCTGATATGTCTATTATTGCTGTAAAACCAAGAATTGTGTTATTTCAAAAAACACGCTACCGGTTGCAAATCTGACATGACCGGCTGTTAATTCCCATCATTCCACAACTTTGGAACACATTGTTCCTGATTCCAACTACGTATTAACAAAACGGTAGCCAATTTTGGTTTTAAACAGTATTTCTGTTTATTAAAGAAATGTGGTGTTATTTAAAAAAACACGCTACCGGTTCCACATCTGACATTGCTGACTGTTAGTTCCCATCATTTTACAACTTTGGAACATATTGTTCCTGATTCCAGTGACGTATTAACAAAACGGTAGCCAATTTTGGTTTTGAGCTGATATGTCTATTATTGCTGTAAAACCAAGAATTGTGTTATTTCAAAAAACACGCTACCGGTTGCAAATCTGACATGACCGGCTGTTAATTCCCATCATTCCACAACTTTGGAACACATTGTTCCTGATTCCAACGACGTATTAACAAAACGGTAGCCAATTTTGGTTTTAAACAGTATTTCTGTTTATTAAAGAAATGTGGTGTTATTTCAAAAAACACGCTACCGGTTCCACATCTGACATTGCTGACTGTTAGTTCCCATCATTTTACAACTTTGGAACACATTGTTCCTGATTCCAGTGACGTATTAACAAAACGGTAGCCAATTTTGGTTTTGAGCTGATATGTCTATTATTGCTGTAAAACCAAGAATTGTGTTATTTCAAAAAACACGCTACCGGTTGCAAATCTGACATGACCGGCTGTTAATTCCCATCATTCCATAACTTTGGAACACATTGTTCCTGATTCCAACGACGTAATAACAAAACGGTAGCCAATTTTGGTTTTAAACAGTATTTCTGTTTATTAAAGAAATGTGGTGTTATTTCAAAAAACACGCTACCGGTTCCACATCTGACATTGCTGACTGTTAGTTCCCATCATTTTACAACTTTGGAACACATTGTTCCTGATTCCAGTGACGTATTAACAAAACGGTAGCCAATTTTGGTTTTGAGCTGATATGTCTATTATTGCTGTAAAACCAAGAATTGTGTTATTTCAAAAAACACGCTACCGGTTGCAAATCTGACATGACCGGCTGTTAATTCCCATCATTCCACAACTTTGGAACACATTGTTCCTGATTCCAACGACGTATTAACAAAACGGTAGCCAATTTTGGTTTTGAGCTGATATGTCTATTATTGCTGTAAAACCAAGAATTGTGTTATTTCAAAAAACACGCTACCGGTTGCAAATCTGACATGACCGGCTGTTAATTCCCATCATTCCACAACTTTGGAACACATTTTTCCTGATTCCAATGACGTATTAACAAATCGGTAGCCAATTTTGGTTTTAAACAGTATTTCTGTTTATTAAAGAAATGTGGTGTTATTTCAAAAAACACGCTACCGGTTCCACATCTGACATTGCTGACTGTTAGTTCCCATCATTTTACAACTTTGGAACACATTGTTCCTGATTCCAGTGACGTATTAACAAAACGGTAGCCAATTTTGGTTTTGAGCTAATATGTCTATTATTGCTGTAAAACCAAGAATTGTGTTATTTCAAAAAACACGCTACCGGTTGCAAATCTGACATGACCGGCTGTTAATTCCCATCATTCCACAACTTTGGAACACATTGTTCCTGATTCCAACGACGTATTAACAAAACGGTAGCCAATTTTGGTTTTGAGCTGATATGTCTATTATTGCTGTAAAACCAAGAATTGTGTTATTTCAAAAAACACGCTACCGGTTGCAAATCTGACATGACCGGCTGTTAATTCCCATCATTCCACAACTTTGGAACACATTGTTCCTGATTCCAACGACGTATTAACAAAACGGTAGCCAATTTTGGTTTTGAGCTGATATGTCTATTATTGCTGTAAAACCAAGAATTGTGTTATTTCAAAAAACATGCTACCGGTTGCAAATCTGACATGACCGGCTGTTAATTCCCATCATTCCACAACTTTGGAACACATTGTTCCTGATTCCAACGACGTATTAACAAAACGGTAGCCAATTTTGGTTTTGAGCTGATATGTCTATTATTGCTGTAAAACCAAGAATTGTGTTATTTCAAAAAACACGCTACCGGTTGCAAATCTGACATGACCGGATGGTAATTCCCATCATTCCACAACTTTGGAACACATTGTTCCTGATTCCAACGACATATTAACAAAACGGTAGCCAATTTTGGTTTTGAGCTGATATGTCTATTATTGCTGTAAAACCAAGAATTGTGTTATTTCAAAAAACACGCTACCGGTTGCAAATCTGACATGACCGGCTGTTAATTCCCATCATTCCACAACTTTGGAACACATTGTTCCTGATTCCAACGACGTATTAACAAAACGGTAGCCAATTTTGGTTTTGAGCTGATATGTCTATTATTGCTGTAAAACCAAGAATTGTGTTATTTCAAAAAACACGCTACCGGTTGCAAATCTGACATGACCGGCTGTTAATTCCCATCATTCCACAACTTTGGAACACATTGTTCCTGATTCCAACGACGTATTAACAAAACGGTAGCCAATTTTGGTTTTAAACAGTATTTCTGTTTATTAAAGAAATGTGGTGTTATTTCAAAAAACACGCTACCGGTTCCACATCTGACATTGCTGACTGTTAGTTCCCATCATTTTACAACTTTGGAACACATTGTTCCTGATTCCAGTGACGTATTAACAAAACGGTAGCCAATTTTGGTTTTGAGCTGATATGTCTATTATTGCTGTAAAACCAAGAATTGTGTTATTTCAAAAAACACGCTACCGGTTGCAAATCTGACATGACCGGCTGTTAATTCCCATCATTCCACAACTTTGGAACACATTGTTCCTGATTCCAGTGACGTATTAACAAAACGGTAGCCAATTTTGGTTTTAAACAGTATTTCTGTTTATTAAAGAAATGTGGTGTTATTTCAAAAAACACGCTACCGGTTCCACATCTGACATTGCTGACTGTTAGTTCCCATCATTTTACAACTTTGGAACACATTGTTCCTGATTCCAGTGACGTATTAACAAAACGGTAGCCAATTTTGGTTTTGAGCTGATATGTCTATTATTGCTGTAAAACCAAGAATTGTGTTATTTCAAAAAACACGCTACCGGTTGCAAATCTGACATGACCGGCTGTTAATTCCCATCATTCCACAACTTTGGAACACATTGTTCCTGATTCAGGGATTTTTCTGGGTATCCACAGGGTCCGGTAAAGGGACCCATTCCCAATGCAAAAAAACATACATTTTTCCCAATTTTGTAGTAAAAATTCCCAATTAGCTACGTTTATCAATTTTTTAGAAGATTGATTTTGAAGGTTTGGGGCATGCCTGCATTTGACACCTGATGTATTCACATAGCGTAGTGACTGACCTTTTTAGTCCAGTACACACTTGCCCCTTTTAAAATGATCATGACACCCTGTCCTTTTCAGTTATCAGTTTAATATAAAAATGACATGCTTTATTCTCGAATCTCTGCTACATACTTCCGATCTTCCGCACACACTCCACTCCTCACCATATGTCTCCGAAGACAGACAATTTCATCATAAATGTTCATTTAAATACCTTTTCCAGTTGTTTATTTTGAATCAACAAAATAAATCGCAAGAAAGAACAACTTGAAATCAGAATCTAAACAAAACTGAAAAAACGATGTTTTAAAATTTTCAGATAAAATTTATTTACCTTGTTACAAGTCCTTATTAGATCGTTTTTACAGTGGATATCCGATTAAAGTTGTTGTCAGTAGTTTAATCCATGTAGTTTAATGGTTTTTACTACCTTTAATTTCTTTTCATGAAGCCATATTACTTTATTTCACATAAAATGTGGCCACTGGACATGTAGGAAAACAAACAAAACAGTTATTGTGCTTTCTTAAGTTCTTCCGATTTCTAGAGCACCGTTGGTGAAGTAGAACAGAAACTAAGGGCGGGGAAAATATGGTACCAATCTTGTGAACTCCAACTCCTCTTACAGTTTTCAACCAAAAACCTTGAAACTTCACAGAATGTTTCTATATATATTGAGGATGTGCACCTGACTTTATGGAAATATTTCAAGATTTTTTTCCCCATTTTTCCAGACTTTAAAACTTAGTCACTTTTTAGCAAGTATTTGAATGGGGGTACCTACTTTGTGAACTCAACTCCTCTTACAGTTTTCAACCAAAAGCCTTGAAACTTCACAGAATGTTTATGTATATATTGAAGATGTGCACCTGACTTTATGGAAATATTTCAAGATTTTTTCTCCATTTTTCCAGACTTTAAAACTTAGTCACTTTTAAGCAAGTATTAGAATGGGAGTACCTACTTTGTGAACTAAACTCCTCTTACAGTTTCTCTTAAATTCAAAGTAATTTTATTGTAACATTTTAGTTGTCTAAATAATAATCAATTAATTTTCAATTAATCGTATTCAGAAATATTTCCCCCTTTTGTACACAATTCTTGTTAACAAACTTTTTTTGAAAGAGACAGTTGCCTGGACAACTTCTGTAATTGGGAGGTACAGATTATTAGCTTATTGTGTCAGGATGGTTTATACCAATTCAGGCTTTTGAAGCTCACTTGGACAATTTATATATATTCAACAATAATTTTAAATACATTTAAATTATTTCTAAAACAAAGGTTTTATTTTTATTTTTATTTTTTTTCAAATTAATTGTGAATTCAATGAATAAAATTAATGACTTCAACAATAGTTAATCTGTCAATTGCAAGTCACGGGAAATAGCTGGTCATGGTGAAAGTTTTTTTTGTGATGATGACACTATGTCGATGATAATGTGGCATGATGATCTGGTGAAGATGATGACAATAATAATGATGATTATGACATTCAGTTCTGCTGCTGCCGATGATGATGATGATGTCACCATGATGATGATGATATGACATGAGGAGATATAATGATGATGATGATGATGATGATGATGTGACATGAGGAGATATGATGATGATGTCACCATGATGATGATGTGACACGAGGAGATATGATAATGATGTTGATGATGGTGATGCTATGAGTTCTGTTGATGCCGATTATGATAATGATTATCGTGATGAAGAAGATGATAGTGATGGTGGTGATGAAAATAAGCTCTGCTGCTATGAATGATGATGGTGATGATGACGATGTGACTTGACAAACTATGATGATGATTATGATGGTGACATGAGTTCTGTTGCTACCGATGATGATGATGGTGGCAATGATGACATTCAGTACTGCTGAGCACTGCCGATAGTATGATGATGATGATGATGAAGATGGTAGTGATGTTGATGATGATGGTGGTGATGACATTCAGTTCTGCTGCTGTCGATGATGATGATGATAACAAAGCCAATGTTTTCATGCTGATGATGTGACATGATGATGATGATGATGATGATGACATTCAGTACTGCTGCTGCTGATAATGATGATGATTATGTGACACGAAGAGCTATGATGATGATGTGACCATATTAATGATGTAACATGAGGATTTCTGAAAATGATTAATATAATGGTGGTGGTGAACGTCATGGCATGGGTTCTACTACTGCTGCTTATTGAAGACGATGATGATGATGATGATATCTTCATGTTGATGATCAAAATGTGATATGAGGAGTGATAATGATGATGATGGTGGTGATTACAGATCCAGTTTGGGTTTTCTTCCAGTCAACTGCGTTTAGTGGAGTTATGCCCCTTTCACTTTGTGAATTTTATCAAAATGATGGTTTCTCTGGACTTTTTTCAGTTACGCTTGAGATATTTCACTCAGATTTGGGGTCGGGTCTTTAGTAGCCTCTCTTGGTTTTTGAAAAATTGAAAATTTATATTTATGCGAATTACTTAGTTTACTCAATTGATAAACATTCCGTGGCATGTCCATTTTGACCATTGTAACATATTTATATGTCAGAACCTAACAACTTGCATAAAAAGCAGACTTGTTGTTAGAAGCTTCCTGATCACAGTATCTATTATTTGCATGATTTTCATTTGTTACTGATTCATTAGACAAATCTCAGTTTCAAGTGCACATTTTTTTTATCAAATTGCTCAGTTTAGCTGATGCTTCAGTACCTTCAGTACTTTGATTTTTAAATAATTTTATTAAGTTTATTGATCAATTTTTAATACGTTACACAATAAAAACTTCAAACAGCTCTAAATGGCTAATTGGAATGACCCATTGTAAATAAGTTAAACACCTGTGAGTTCTGTTAGGTTTTTTGTCATCGGCGATACACATTTTAGTAATTTTCCGATAAGGGAGACAAACCAATAAAATATTCAAAATGGCGGCTGATTTACTGGAGTACCGCGATATGTTCAGAAAGAAGGATAAAATACAAAACACAAACAAGTATACACAATTTATACAACATATCTTATTCATTAAAGAGTACCTGTAACGATTTTTGATTTTTACATATGTTATTCTTCATACTGAAATATGACTCAATGCGAAAATTTTATAAAAATCCATGCCGAAATAAGGGAGATATCGGCGAGTTTGTAATACACCTCCCGTTAATCCAAATCAAAAAGCTTGGTTTTGGGGACCCCGTGCAGTGACGTCATTTAAGTAAGCAGACCCCACAGAATACTATTTATCTACATTACTTATATAATGAACCAGCTAAAATTCTTTTTATATTTCACGAAAAGTTCATTTGATGAAGTGGAATTTACATCCGACTGACACCTACCAATAATTAAGCAAATTATTATTAGTCCACCTTGATAAAAAAGTTTGTTTATTAGACATTCCTTAGATTGAGACCCGTACCTTTAATCAACAGGATGTGTTCTTACAATTAACAAAATTGATTGACAGGTGTTCGGATAGAGTAATTTTATGACACCTGTAAATATACTATCTGAATCGTTTAATGTTGTCTTGGATTTAGAATTTCACATAGGTAAACTGATTGTGAAAAGATAGTTATGTATAAAAAAACTAAAAAAAGAGTTACGGGAGTATGAATAGACCGATAACTAACAATATTATCTAATTTTGAAAAATAACAGTTTAAGTAAAATTTTACCACCAGTCACTTAATTTTTAATGTTTAATAAATAAATAAATAAATAATTTTTATATCTTTAATATAATAAATAAATAATGGTACATAATAAATAAATAAATAAATAAATAATGGTACATTATAAGCCGGTTCAGGATCGTAGAAACTTGATAGGTTTTGATGTTTGATTAATATTGATAATTAATATTCTTTGAACGCAGGCAACCAGACGGTATTTTAAAATGTATGTATGAATTTAATGACAGCATTTACTTTTATCAAGTTTCTAGTTTTCGTTTTCTTCATGATCAGGAAAATTTGGCCTTTGAAATACATTGTTTGGAAATCTGGGGTCTTTTCGAACTTAAAATTGTAAACATCACATTTACTTATTTATTTATTAGCATTATATACTGAACTTTTGTCAATAAGTTAACTTTGTAAAAATATTTATTATAATTGCGTGAACAGCTGCCTGTGTTGTATTTGAAGCCGGTGCTACGTTTCACCGATGTTCGGTTGAAAAATTTGCAGTGTGTGCTGTCTGTAGCAGGTTCTGTATGATTTAATATTAAAATTTTATCTATTTTAAAATTTTAACAAGTGACAATTAATTTTGGTAAATTGTCATTATCACATTTATTTATTAACATTAGATACTGAAATTTGTAAATAAGTTAACTTAGTAAAAATCTCCAATAGTGTGAACAACTGCGGTGCCACGTTTCGATGTTGGCTTGAAAATTTCTGTCTGTAGTAGGTTCAATATAATTTAATATTAAAATTAATTTTAAAATTTTAACAACTAACAATTAATTTTTGTATATTTGATAAATAATACTCGACGCATATATTTGGTTATGTCTAGGCCAGGGCTTCGGAAATTTCGGTCCGGCCTGTCGGACATTTTGAACAAGCAAAAAAAAAAAAAAGGTCATCGGCACAGGGCTGTCTGTGCGTGCAGTGCATGTTGTGGATTATTTTATTTTGACAAACAAACCAACCTATATTTTTGAGCTACCGCGATTGCCAATTTTAATCCATGTGCGTTGTTACAAGACTAACACGTTTTCTGCTTTTCTAAGCTTCCGCGATATGCTGTTATTATCAGTATTCGTTACTGTCCACGATGCTTGATATTGCACGTCCGCCATATTGTTTACTAACAATCGGGAATTTTCGTATTCCGAAGGTACACGAATTGTAATATTAGAGGTTCTAAATTAGGAATTCAGGTATCACGAATCACGATATAACGGGAACTGCTTGACGAGGTTCCAATGAAAAGAACCTTTCATATGTGAATGAAGATATTAATGCCGAAACTTTTATTAAAATAAAATTTAATCGCGTTTCTTTATTTAATAAAGAAACAGTCACAAAGCGCGTAGTAGGTAATTTTCAACACCCCGCGTGGAACCTCTTTGATGACAAACCGTCACCCTTGACCGACACTCGTTATGGCTTCCGTAATCAACACAGTTACGACCATGCACTTATTTTTAAACAAACACACGTTTAAAGAAAGTTATAATGATTCGGACTGGAAAACAAAAGAAAAAGACACGCGGCACGCGACTACTTAAGTCCACAGGTATTAACTGATTAATAAACAATCACCTGGTTATTAGATCTTACTGTTGTTGACAGGTAAACGAGTGGTAAGGACAATACACTTAGTGAAGTATTTGTTCGTGTCTTTGACCTTGACCTTTGAATCTATGACCTTCATTCATATATTAAAATGACCGTAAGGCCAATACCTACAATAATCCAATATACATGTCTATACAAAAAGTTTATAGTTTTTGAGATAATTAACCATTTCAGTATTTCTGTGCATCTATGACCTTGACCTTTGAACCTATGACCTTTATTCATATATCAATATGATTGTTCAAATGCCTACAATATTCTAATATACATGCCTATACAAAAAAAGTTTATAGTTTTTGAGATAATTAACCATTTAAGTATTAGTTCACATCTATGACCTTGACCTTTGAACCTATGACCTTTATTCCTATATCAAAATGATCATTGTGCAAATGCCTACAATATTCCAATATACATGCCTATAAAAAAGTTTATAGTTAAAAGTTTATAGTTTTCAAGATATATTGAGAAATACATAAATTTTAGCGATTTCCCCCTTAAGTACCTTGCCATTTCCCCATTTTGGCCTCAAAAGTTACGATTTATGCCAATCTAAAACTAGGTGCCATAAGTATGTTCCACATGAAATATCTAAGCTATATCTCTCGTAAGTTCAGAGGAGATGATTTTTAAAGATTTTCACAATTTTCCCCTTAATAGGGCTCCAAGGGGACATAATCCTTTTATTTGTGCAAATCTGAAAGCCCTTCACCCAGACTTCATTACTGCCAAATATCATCTCATTTGGCTTTGTAGTTTTGGAGGAGTTGATTAAAATGTGAAAAGTTTACACACGACGCACGATGCACGACAGACGAAGATAGATAGCAATAGCTCATCTGAGCCTATGGCTCAGGTGAATAGGTTCAGGTGAGCTAAAAAAAACAACCTGATAAAGTTGGATTATAGTAGTGATGTAAATGCTTCAGATTAACCAATAACTTAAGTAGGCTGCTTGCAAATAAATTGTTGACTCGGGGACATTGCAAGCCTAGCCTTATCCATGTTATCAAGGCCCTCAAAAAGTTTTATGGCCATTGTTGATAAGTTTGACGTCTCTGTGTCCAGGATTGCCCTGGATATATTTGACATCCAATAGTTCCATGTTCCTTTCACATAATTTTGATTACACACGTGGCGGGTGTAGCTAGCTAAACAGAAAGTGCTTACCCTTCCGGAGCACCCGGCTTCACTTCCCTGGTGGAAGTTCATGTATCTAACCTGACTTGTCAGTTCCAAAGTGTTTACTTTGCTTTTGGATTATTATTCAGACATGGAGTAGTATGTTTTTGATTAGGTCAATATAAACATACTGAAATGATACACTGTTGGTTAACATTTGTGCCAATTTTGATCAAAATCCATTTATAGACATGGAATACATGTATATGTAGCAGACAAGATTTTTGGAAGGTATTGGGGTATAAATGATACACTATAGGACACTGTTACATTTGTTGGGGCAATAAACTTTGAAACAAGTAATACTTTTATTTGCTACAATATAAATTATATACACAGATATCTCTATATTGGTTCTTGTTTTGCTTAATATATAGTTAAGGACCACATCAAGGACCATACTAATGCTCAAAAATCTACTACATTACATAAAAATTGACATCATTTGAAACAAGAAATTCAAATACCACGTGAATATTCCCAGCATATATATATTTCTATGATGACATGAGTATTTTGTTTTCAATAAGATTCCAAACGCGAATTCAAATATTCGTGAATAACGACAAAATGGTCTTGTGATCTACAGTACTGGGTACCGAGTGTTTATGGTAATGATATGGTATGTTGTCTTGCCTAAATAACACAGTCTATTATCCTAGTCTAATATTCAAACTGAAGTTCAAATGATCAGGTCAAACTTGACACACTCTATATTACACATGCATCAGGTTTATTTACATTTTGAAAACTTGACCTTGGCCTTTGGAAACTACCTTTAAGTTAGTTTTATATCTGGGTCAACAAAAATTTATACAGTACAGATCTGTCAAAGGTTTAACACTGACTTAGCAACAAGCAGTCAAAACTCAGCAAGTCGAGGGGCTGAGTTGTGGACAGCCTAAACTTTTATACTGTTACAGCTCAGACCCTTGACAGTCGAATTTCGACTCCTTTTCAGTCCTATTTTGAATGAATAATATTTTCGATAAAGCTTAATTCTACACATACTTTTATGTAAAGATCAAGGGTAACTCAGGTCAATGCCTCTATTATTAAGAAAATTAGAAAGGGTGATTCCATGGCAGCTGTATTGACTTCAAATAGTAGTTTGTATGTCATACTTGCACAATTATAATTGTGTTTTGGATGTTCAAATTGAAACAGAAAAACTCCAACTTGTTAGAGAGACTGCCATACAAATTTTATCAATTTTCTTGTTAGAGCACCGACAAAAATATTTCACTTAATAAACAAAAGGATAATAATGGCCAATTTGGCTGTGCCAGTTACAAGTTAGAGCTGGTACTGAGAGAGACTATTTACACCACCACTCCCCTCCCCCAAATTTTTGGTGATCAAACCAATAATTACAGGTACACTTGTTCTAATAATACTTAACATCTGTGCATAGTGTCAGGTAAACTGGATCAAAAACAAACCAAATAAACTGGATCAAAAGCAACCAAATAAACTAAATTATATTTATGACCAAATTCATTGTCCATAACCTGTAAAACTTTGCATTGATACTGCAAAAAAACAAAAAAACCAATCTACCCACTAATCATCACAAGTGCACAGGTTCTTATGATGCTTAATATCTGTGCATAATTCAGAAAAACTGGACCATACATAATTAACTAATCCTCCGGACAAAGTGAATTAACTAATCCTCCAGACAAATTGTAAGTGTCAGACAGATTGTAAGTGTGAAAAATTCACAAAGTGAATTAACTAATCCTCCGGACAATTTCTAAGTGTCAGACAGATTGTAAATGTGAAAAATTCTAAGTCTGTAAAGGGCAATAACTCTGCAAAATACTACCAATTAAACTGATAATTGCAGGTGATCAGGTTCTTTTGATGCCAAACACCTGTGCATAGTTTAAAAAAATTGGATCATACATAAATAAACCTCAGCTCAAATTTATGTGCGACCAAATTGTAAACTAGTGTGAAAAATTCCAAGTCTGGAAATGGCAATAATTTCGAAAAAATACAGTACATCTAATTAATCTGATAATCGCAGATGTGTTTGTTCTTATGATGCCCAATATCTGTGCAGTTTCAAAACCAGAGGCTCAGTGTGGCTGAGCCTGTATCGCTCACCTGACTAAAATGCTTTTAAAGCAAATTTGTATTCCAGTGATGAGAAAATGCACTGTTTATATCAGACAGAATGGCTAAGGAAATCACTGTAGAACTATATGTACCATTCACAGTTTTTTCAATCTGATTAAAATCACATCTCTCACTTGCTCCCCCATTTTTGATATAGGCGCGGAGTGGGAGATCTGAGGAAACACTGTTTAGGGGCATATATGAATGAGCCATTGTTGTAACATTTATTGTCCAATGAAATTTCAGCTTCCGAGATTTTGAAAGTGTTTTGCCTTTATTGTAAATGAAACGGGCAATTTGAATTTGTCAATCTAAGTAAAGGACCTTCCATACATCATTCCCTTAAAGTTTGGTTCAATTTGCTTCGGTAGCTTTAGAGGAGATAGCAAATATATGCTATTCCCATAGGGTTAAACTATGTTCTGTGCTGGCAGCCATCTTTTTTGATGGATCAAAAAAATGTCCACAATCTAAGTAAAGAACCATCCATAAATCATTCCTGTAAAGTTTGATTCAATTTGCATTAGTAGCTTCAAAGGAAATAGCAAATATATGCTTTTCCCATAGGGTCCAATGTGAAACAATGTTCTCCACTGGCAACCATGTTTTATGGCAGATCAGAAAATTTTGGCAATCTATGTAAAGGACCTTCTATACATCATTCCTGTAAAGTTTGGTTAAATTTGCTTCAGTCATTTCTGAGGACATAGTCAAAAATGCGTTTTTCCCATAAAGTCCAATGTTAAACTATCTTTTGCGCTGACAGCCATGTTTTTTGGCAGATCAGAAAAATTTTGGCAATCTATGTAAAGGACCTTTTATACATCATTCCTGTAAAGTTTGGTTAAGTTTGCTTCAATAGTTTCAGAGGAGATAGCCAAAATGTGTTTTTCCCATAGGGTCCAATGTTAAACTATGTTCCCCGCTGGCAGCCATATTTTTAGGCGGATCAGAAAAATTTAGGCAATCTTTGCAAAAGACCTTCCATACATTATTCCTGTAAAGTTTAATTGAATTCGCTTTAGTCGTTTCAAAGGAGATAGTCAAAATGTGCGTTTTCCCATAGGGCCCAATGTTAAACTTTGTTTGGCCCTGGCGGCCATTTTTTTCGGCGGATCAGAAAAATTTGGGCAATCTTAGTAAATGACCTTGCATACATTATTCCTGTAAAGTTTGGTTCAAATTGGCTCAGCGGTTTCAAAGAAGATAGCAAATATATGCTTTTCCCATAGGGTCCAATGTTAAACTATCTTCTGCGCTGGCGGCCATGTTTTTTGACGGATCAGAAAAATTTTGGCAATCTAAGTAAAGGACCTTCCTTACACCATTCCTGTAAAGTTTAATTAAATTTGCTACAGTCATTTCTGAGGAAATAGTCAAAAATGCATTTTTCCCATAGGGTCCAATGTTAAACTATCTTCTGCGCTGGCAGCCATGTTTTTTGGCGGATCAAAAAAATTTCGGCAATCTAAGTAAAGGACCTTCCATACACCGTTCCTGTAAAGTTTGGTTAAAATTGGTTCAGGGGTTTCAGAGGAGATAGCCAAAATGTGAAAAGTTTACAGACGGACTGACAGACTGACAGACTGACTGACGGACGACGGACGCCGAGTGATGGCAAAAGCTCACATGGCCTTTAGGCCAGGTGAGCTAAAAATTGGATGATACAATTAAGCAATGATTTCAATTTTTTATCAAATTATTTTCAATTTTTTTCCTAGTTCAAATTGGACAAAATGTTTCATTTCTTTCTCTGCACACTGTATAAGTACATGAAACAGGTTTATACAAAAGTGGTTTCAAAATCTACTGTTGTGCCAACTTCAAAACACCAGTCTAAAATAATGATTAAAAAAACCCAGAAGAAACATAAATCTTAATTATGACATTATTATGACATTTTATTAAGATTATTTTTATTTAATAACTCAGTTTTTAAAATTTACAAATTCATTTTTGTTTAATTTTTTTTTTTTTTTTTTTTTTTTTTTTGTAATGAAATTCTTATTGTTATTTATCAAGATGGTCCAGATACACCCAGATAGCTCAATGTAGAGCAACTCAGCATTCAGTTGAGTCTGTTCAGGTTCAAGTCCTGATCTGGAAAAGGACCAACTTGATTTTTTAGCCTTTTCAACAAAATATTTGCTAATTTATTTAAATAATGTTTTAACTTGTCCAAGATATAATTTTTGATACTTTATTTTTTATTATTTATTTTTTTTTTTTTTTGTCCTCACTTACTTTTGTTGGTAAAAAACTTTTGTTAAAAAACATTATTTTATATTTTTATTTATCAAACAATTTTGACAAAATTACCTTAAAATAATTTCAAGCCCCTTTTTGTATTTCGTTTTGTTGAGTTAGAAGTTCTTATTTTTGCTATTTCCTATTCCAAAATTGTTTTGAATCTCTTTGTGGATGGCATTGTCAAGGACGGTACTGGTTGGGGTTCCTTCATTGCCAGGTCCATTTCTCTGTTTGCTTTGGACACTGGTGGACACTTTGACACATTTGACCCAAATGTTGATGGTTCCCACTCCTCATCAAAAGTTAAATTTAACAAATTGTTAAACTTGTTGTCCTAAGGTACCAAATCAAACAGATTCCCAAGATTGAAATTTCCAATTTCTAATTCTGCCTTCATTTTGAGAACATGAAACTGAAAGCAGATGACTAACTTTCCAAAATATCCAAAATTTTGCCTTTTTATTATTCATTTAAAAACATAAAATAAATGCATCAATATTTTAGTTATACAGTGCAACCTCCGGAAACCGGCCCCTGAGAAAACCGAAATCCTGTCAAAACCGGCCGAGTCTGCCGGTCCCGAATTTTCCTCTTTATTTTTCATGTTATAAAAACCTTGATAAACCGAACCCTGTGTATTCTGAATACCGGCCAATTTTTTGGGGAAAAAAACGTCCGGTGTTTAATATTTAACCTTTGAAAACCGATCTTTTTTTCAAAATTGCATTTTTAGCTCACCTGAGCCAAAGGCTCAGATGAGCTATTGCAATCTATCACCGTCCGTCGTGCGTCGTCCGTCGTCCGTCGTGCGTCGTGCGTCGTCCGTCGTGTGTAAACTTTACATTTTAATCTTCTCCTCCAAAACTACTGGGCCATATTTGATGAAACTTGGTGATTATCATGCCTAGGTAACAGCCTTTTAAAATTGTGTTCGGGATTTGGCCACGCCCAACAAGATGGCCGCTGTTACTAAAAATAGCAAAAAGACAAAAAAATCTTCTTCTCTGAAACCAAAAGGTGCAGGCAAATTTTGATTGGATATTTGGATTCAGCATACCTGGGAACATTAAAATTGTGTTTTTTATGAAAATTAGACGAAAAATAGGTTACGCGTTTTTTACGTAAAATTATGTAATTTCTGAAATGAGACATTTATTGTTATAACTTCATAACGGCTGAAGATAATTGTATGGAGTTTTCACTGTTGATCTTGTCTTGCAATTTTCTTCCAATTGATGTAAAGGTCGAAGGTCAAGGTCATGTCCCAGTTTTTGACCTTTGATAAAAAATGCTATTTTTTTAACATTTCTTTTGATAATGGCGTAGGATTTTGAGTTATTTGTAGGTGTTGACATGACGATCATTTTGATACATAGATCAGGGTCATGGGTTCAAAGGTCAAGGTCACAGATGTCCAAGAATACCAAAATAGTTAATTATCTGCAAAACTATGAATTTTTTGTATAGGCATGTATATCAGAATATTGTAGGTAATGGCACAATGGTCATTTTGATATATGAATAAAGGTCATGGGTTCAAAGGTCAAGGTCACAGATGTAAACAAGTACTGAAATGGTTAATTATCTCAAAAACTATAAACTTTTTGTATAGGCATGTATATTGGAATATTATAGATATTGGCCTAACGATAATTTTGATATATGAATGAAGGTCATAGGTTCAAAGGTCAAGGTCAAAGACGCGAACGAATACTTAAATGGTTAATTATCTCAAAAACTATAAACTTTTTGTATAGGTATGTATATTAGAATATTGTAGGTATTGGCCTAATGATCATTTTGATATATGAATGAAGGTCATAGGTTCAAAGGTCAAGGTCATAGAATTGAACAAATACTTAAATGGTTTATTATCTTAAAAACTATAAACTTTTTGTATAGGCATGTGTATTGGAATATTTTATGTATTGGCCTAACGATCATTTTGATATATGAATGAAGGTCATAGGTTCAAAGGTCAAGGTCATAGCTGCGAACGAATATTATGGTTAATTATCTCAAAAACTATAAACATTTTGTATAGGCATGTATATTAGAATATTGTAGGCATTTGCACAACGATCATTTTGATATATGAATGAAGGTCATAGGTTCAAAGGTCAAGGTCATAGAATTGAACGAATACTTAAATGGTTTATTATCTTAAAAACTATAAACTTTTTGTATAGGCATGTATATTGGAATATTTTATGTATTGGTCTAACGATCATTTTTATATATGAATGAAGGTCATAGGTTCAAAGGTCAAGGTCATAGCTGCGAACGAATATTTAAATGGTTAATTATCTCAAAAACTATAAACATTTTGTATAGGCATGTATATTAGAATATTGTAGGCATTTGCACAACGATCATTTTGATATATGAATGAAGTTCATAGGTTCAAAGGTCAAGGTCATAGATGCAAACTAATACTTAAATGGTTAATTATCTCAAAAACTATAAACTTTTTGTATAGGCATGTATATTAGAATATTGTAGGTATTGGCCTATGGATCATTTTGATATATGAATGAAGGTCATAGGTTCAAAGGTCAAGGTCATAGATGCAAACGAATACTTAAATGGTTAATTATCTCAAAAACTATAAACTCTTTGTATAGGCATGTATATTGGAATATTGTAGGTATTGGCCTAATGCACATATTAATATACAGATGTTTTAGCTGTTTATAGATAATATATTGTAGCTAGACTTTAAATATGTTATATATGGCATACTTATATAATAATTATTATAATTAATTTGCAAAAATACTTGCATATTATTGGCCCTTACTGCTGAAAATTTTGATATTCTCTTTTATTAATGTCATTGGCCATTGAACCTCTGCATAAGATATGTACTCTTCCTCAGGTGAGCGTTAAGGCCCATGGGCCTCTTGTTTTAAATGCAAATTTGATAATTTTATATGTTATAGAATTCAGTTTATTTTTTCTCCGGAAATCGGACAATCATACATTTATTTATTAAGATAATTGTGTTATAATTAAAGTTTGTACAACAACCTATATTCTATTTCTCTTTGTTGTTTATTTGTTTGAAGTTACTGGACATTCAGGAATAATGTCTAATCAAAGTAAACAATAGTAAACAATAGAGATCGTAATTACCAATCATCAAACAATACAGCGTGGTCAGACAGGTGTCGGTAATGGAACTGGTTAAATCTGGGTTTTTTTCAGGTCAGCTGTTGTATGTTCGGTTGTGTATTTAAACATTTGAAAGATCAAAGCACTCTTGAGGCTTCGTTACACAAAAACGCTACGGATCATTTATGATCATAGAAACATTACATTTTTGTGAAAACAAAGTGAATTTCAAAAGGGAACTTCAAATAAACAATCAATAAACATGATGTTTTTCTTACGTTTACGCTTATGTCCCAACATAAAAATTGGCAAATCCCGAAAAACATTGATTTGTCAACCGAACAACTTTTGAAGGCTAGTTGAATATATAGGTCACCGTGTTGGAAATGACACAGGAGAAATGCAATGTGTAAAAACTAATTCATTGCACTCACATGGATTTTTATTACTTGTAGTTGATATCACTCTTGTAAACATCATCAATTTGACAAATGTTTCTCCCGAGACCTGCCTGGAGAAAAATCATGTGCGTCACGGCATGTGATTGCACGTGGTGCCGTACCTTTTCATGTTGTATGTAGACTCAAAAACAACAAAAAACTTTTTAATTTTATTGAAATTTTTACTTTTCACCAATATACATGTACATGTACATGTATTTACAATAAGAAGTCCGGTTCATATACAATTGTATATTTTATACCCAACATACTAACGAGATACATTCCAAGGGAGCTAACTTCTATAATTCCTTCATTATTATTAGGGGCAAATAACTCTGGATAAGAACCTCTATAAACCGAAACTGTCAAAACCGGATTTTTTTTCCGGTCCGGAGGACAATCGGTTTTCGGAGGTTATACTGTATTTTTACTTTTAATTAAAATTTGCACAAAATACACATAAAGAAATAGAATAATTTTATTAGTGATAGCAATTGGAATGTTTTTTTTAGAATCTGTGATTTTTTTGTTTTTGTTTTTGTATGTTTGTTTACATTGCGGTAGAATCAATTACTTCCGGTTTACCAAAAAAGTAGTTCTGTCCAAGTTTTATCCATCAAAATTGGATGCAAAATTCTGACCAAGGAAATTTAATAATAATTGAACAAAATATTGTGAATTCCAGTACCCCAACTGTGATGCTGGGTGTATAAACACTGACTAGTCACACACACCTTTGTATCAAGTTGCATTAAATTCTGATGAAAAACAAAGTTGTTAGTGCACTATCAGAAATACCAGTAGTTCATTCAAATAAACAAAGGGCAATAACAGGGTTCATACAGCCAATTCCTGACAAAATTCAAGGACTTATCAAGGACTTTTCAAGGACTCTTTGACCATTTTTAAAGAATCTGAAATCTGTATTTTTGACTACTGAAATCAAATCATGTGTCTTAAACTCCATTTATACGGCGAAAATTGCATACCTAAGTATTTTTACTCATATGTAATTTATTTACTCACGTAAGCAAAAGTATATTTTGCTTTGTGTTCATACACAATTTATGTACCATAAGTAAATATGAAGATTATAACCATTTTGTGGTCATATTCATATGCAAATGGAACAGTTAAGACTTGATTATCAGAATAGAAGAGTGTTTCCTTACTTCAAGTGTACTCAAGCACATGTTTAATATAGGGTTTTTGTAGGGGCAGAAGAGCAGTTAAACTTGGTGCCTCCACATATATGTGTTAAAGACCTGGCTTCTTAAGCCTTATATATTTACAAACTAATCAAATCTTAAACATCTAACTACCAGCTAGTGGGGGGTTTAGAGTGACACTTAATATTCTAACTCTTTTGGTCGCTTGAAAGTCGATGGTGATGTTTGTAGAAAACGCATGATGTCCATGTCATGTTTGCTTGTAACAGGAGCTTGTACGTGTTATTCTTCATAACATATTCGATTCTTTAGGGATAAGTGGAATATTGTTATCAAACTTTATGGTGAAACTTTGATGTTGAAGATGCTGGTGATGATATCCATTGCCCTAAAACATTTTTGACGACATAACATCTGTTTTCATGGGCAATTCATCGTGAAATATAAAATTTCTTTATTCATTCTGTGGTTGTGTTTTTGTTAAGTAACAAAACACAACCACTCCACAACTTTCTGTGATAACTAGTTGAAATTGTGCTATGTTATACTTGGTCACCTTGGTCACTTTGGTTTTTGTGCTTTTGTCAAATAAATCTGTTTCTGTTACAACTTTTGATCGCTTCTTTTCTGAATATTTAAAATATTTAAAAATTACTTTATCTGTCAATATTGACATTTTGTACAGGCATATATATTGGTTTTGGTCTAAATGAAGATCGAAGGTCATGGGTTCAAAGGTCAAGGTCAAAGATGCAAATAATCACCAAAATTGTTATATAGGCATATATATTCATTATTGTAGGTATTAGTCTAACAGTGATTTTGATATGTAGATTGAGGTCATGGGTTCAAAGTCAAGGTCACAAATGCAAATAATTCTATATGCATGTATATTAGAATATTGTATTTATATGCATCAAAATGACTGTTATCAATACCTACAATATCTAATATACATGCCTATACTAAAAGTTAAAAGTTTTCAAGATAATTAACCATTTCAGTATTCTTTCACATGTGACTTTGACCTTTGAACCCATGACCTTATATAATTGATACATCAATACCAACAATATTCTTATATACATATTTATACAAAAAATTAATAGTTTTCCAGATAATAAATAAAATCAGAAATGTAAAACATTAAGTCATAACCTTCACAACTGACCTTGACCCTATGTTGAAGGTTATTACAAGAATATGTCAAAGCTGAAAACCCCATGTCATTATCTGATCATATAGTCAAGTTATAACAATTTGAATCTATTTTGCCATTTCCAAATTAAAAATGCAAAAACATGTACAACCTATTTTTTGTCCGAATTTCACGAAATGAATAAACTGCAGGCTTAAGACCTTAGAGAAGCCAAACATTACATCAGATTTTTTCTCCAATCATCGATTGCAGAAAAGAAGATTTTTTAAAGGTTTTTTAACCCCTAGGTCACATTGATCTACCGGTAGTTATGGTAGCCATGGCAAATACCACAAACAAATCTCATTAGGTACACCTCAGCTGCAAGAGTTGGATATTGTTGTTTATATCCCATGCTCATATACACAGGAACCCTGTCTGTGTTATGTAGGTCACATTGTGATAATCCTTGTTAATACACAAACATACAGCATGGCAAAACGAGTCTATACCGAGACACAAGGCCGCGGTGGCCTAATGGATAAGATGTCAGTCTTCAAGTCCAGGGTCTCTCACTGCTGTGAGTTCCAGTCCTGCTCGGACCACGTGGGAAAGTGAATTTTCCTTGCCGTTGGCCTTTACTGATTCACCTTGTATCAGTATAATAGACTGCAGGAGTGGTACGCTTGTCTGCAGCATACTGACTCTGTCAGCTAGCACGTTAAAGTCACCCTGAGTGCACACTAGTTTAAGGTAGACCATACAACACACTCGCACTACACATGCATACACAAATTTGTTCATAGATTAATCAAGAGATTAATGAAATAAATAAAAAATTGCTGATGTGATGTTAAGCAACATTCAACCAACCAACCATCTATACCGAGACACAAGGGAAATAGTCCTCATTGGTTTTCACATGCCATCAATGCCAAAATCAAAATGTGTTGTTGATAATAACCAAGAAACATGTGTTGTCCCATCAAGTGTGCAAAAGTTTTTGGCACACTGGTGTGCCGAATTTTCTTGGCTACATATAAAAATCGGGCTAATGTATAACATGTAGTGTAAAACTGACCAAGAACTTGCCGGCAAAGCAGAATTTGTCAATAATTACTTAACATTATCGAAAAAAGATCATGGGGTATAGACAAACAACATTGACCTGTCCGCTTGACCTTTAATTTAAATATTTATCATGGATCAGTTCATTTATGTGTAGGAAACTCAGGTGTCCATTTTATCTACTACAATATGAGTGATACTCAACTTCATTGAGTAGGCACGTCCACTGTGTTTGAATTAAATTGAATCCTAACACTACCTATGTATTGGGTGGACCCTCCTATATGAATATTCCTAATGAAAGGTCAAACGGACAAGTCAATGTTGTTTACCTATACTTTTGATTTTGCGACCAAAATATTTTACCCTGGCTAGTAAATTTTGGTCTTGGCTAGTAAAAATAATACATGGTAGCCAGAAGGCTAGTGAAACCCAAATCCTACTTGGAGCCCTGGAATATTTACACATATACAGGGCTTTACACAACTTTTCAAAAATGTGGGTTTTTGAGACTCCAATAAAAAAATAAATGGGGTCCAAACCTATAAATGTGGGTCCCATAGCCTAATTAAATTAAAAGTATTCATTATATATATAATTATGATTATATAGTCCTGGTGTCATGATAATGTTGAATTTTGAAACTTGTTACAGCCGACTGTGAATGCATTGTTTTCTTTTGCACGGATGCATGAATCACCTGCCATTATGTTTTTGTCCATTGTATTTCAGCCATGGATACTGCAATAATCATGCTTTTTAACATCCTCAGTCTATTTTAGATGTCAAGTCAGACAAGCCCGACTGCACAGGTTCTGAATAAGGTGTCTTTAGTTCTTTTTCTTTAGGTGTATAGTTAAGTAAATCGCCAATATTACTCTGACATTTAGCCATTATGACAGTATATGGGTACTTCTGAGATATTGAGTAAAATGTACACCTTCATTAAAAAAATCGGAAATGTGACACTTTTATTAATAATTTTATCATTTTTTCTGCTGGACGTAATTTTTAATACTACAGAGTAATAAACTTTATAATGCTAAGTGTTTTTGTTTAATTTACTTTCTAGTTTTGAGGTAAATTGATCGTATAAAATCGAATTTTGACGCCCGTTATATGTGACATTTAGGTTGGCGTATAATGAAATATATATTTAAATGAAATTTAGAGGGTAAAAACAGTAAAACGGTAAAGAAGTTGAAAGTTTAATTCCCGATTTCTATGTTTATCACAATAAATGTGCGTTTTTTATAAATAGCATTAACTTTCGAGGTGGTTAGAATTACGCATACGGACGTTAGCATGTCGGTCCAAATTAACATTCCCACAAAATGTGGCTTGTACCATGTTTAAGTTGCGTAGGTTTTACTAAACGTTTTTTCAATGTATAATTATCAAAATCGAGTACTTTACTTTAAAAATCAACACGAATCGGATGTTTATCTATATGATTTTCTGTCATTAATCGAGACCGTGGGTTATGTCGGTCAACATCATAACGGGCACTCGCGCCGACTTTTCAAACAGTACAGCCTGTTTCCCCCTAAATGAGTTATTCCATTACGATTCTTGTGTACTACGTCATCAAGAAACGCGATGTTTGTGCACATCACAACAGGGAAAATGGAGTCGATGGCGGTAAGTATGCAGTCGGTCAATGTCACAGGGAAGTCATAACGGGCCTCACACGAAACATCTTGGAGACAAGTGGTATCTACGAAGACATTTAATATCCCGGGCACCTAAATATCAGCTTATTACAACTTGGTTCTCTCAAATTTATCGCAATAACATTAATAATTCACATCATGTTTTCCACTGACTTTGATACCCCAGACGTGATGTATGTACGTTATGTTTTGACACACTTCTTGTTATGCCCATTACGAGTTTGACACAAATTATTTGTCAATAGTAACATACGATATATCTTGTAACACTTTGATAAATATATAGTGTAAATTGATCATATCGTTTAATATGAATGAAGAGTACTAGTGAATAGTCTAGATTAAAGATGATTCATTACAAATATATAAATTATTCAAAATAATTATAATAAGTCTGCGGATGTTATGTTTTGACATGGATGATGTTCATGTCAACTGTTTCAAATAATGTCCATACTACATCTTTAAAATATCGCATGAAATAATTCAAATTTAGTCTTCATTTATCACAACGATAATGTGTATAACCATTTTAATTCAATGATCAATAAAGTGTCCAAATAGACAAATATTATCAGAAATTACTGATACTTCATAAATCCATGTTACGGATGATACATTTTGACACATTTTGAATAATGCATAATTTGAAATTAAGTATTTCTGGTGAATTTTATGTTTTCTTACTGTTATTTTGAATTTTTGAAATGATTTTTATTGTTATAATGTATTCTAGAGTTGTGGCAAATTACACCAATTTTTGTTGTCGCCCCAAAGAAATTTCTAGGATTTTTATTAGATAACATGATGGGGAGACACTGCTCATTGCATAGTGGATAAAATTACGCCTAGGTTTATAGCATGACAACGTTTAGAACGGCTCGGGTGAATATCTTCCCAGACAGGGAATATAAACCCATATACCATGTCAAGAATCAGAATTACTAATAATATACTTTGTATTTGAATTTTAGGAATCGACTCCATATCGGCTCAGGGTGAGGTTGGGCAATGCCTCAGAAAGTGCTGACAGTGGCACTCCAGTTAAAACCAAACTTTCACCAGCAGAAAGAGCTGCTAGGTATTAATTATATAAATAATGATAATCTTTATTGCTCAAATACAATTACAATAATTGATTATGGCAAGATGAACAGAGTAATATTATATTATGAGCATGAAAAAAAAATTTTACCTAAAGCCTTTATTTGTAAATTTTCAGAAATAAATACAATTAAAAATTTTTTCCTTATGTGAAGTTGTTGTTGTTGTAATGTTTAACGTCGCATCAGCAATTTTTCAGCTATTCGCGACGAGAACAATTTATTAATCTCTAAGGATTAATCTAAACACAATTTCATGTATGCATGAGATGTGCGAGTGAGATTTATGGTCTGCCTTGTACTAGCGCCCACTCAGGGCGACTTTAAGGTGCTAGCTCACCGAGTCAATACCGCAGAAGAGCGTACCACTCCCCCAGTCGCATTATACTGACACCAGGTGAACCAGTAAAGGCAAACGGCAAGGAAAAGTCACTTTGCCACATGTGAGCTCTGAGTGGGTTCGAACTCGCAGCGGTGAGAGACCCTGGATTTGTAGACTAACATCTTATCCATTAGGCCATTACTGCCTTCCTTCTGTGAATCTTTGTGGCTGATATACTTCATATTGTATCATGCTGGTGAACCACGAGACACAATTCTGGAACCTACAAGTAATAGGTCAATTAAGACATAATTGACCTTTGTCCTTGAATTGAAATTCAACAGATGTCATTCACTTAGTGGTATTTTACAACTACATGTATTTTACTTTCAGATACAGAGCTAATATGAGAAAAAACCCAGAAATATGGCAATCATTTCTTGAAGTTGAGAGATCAAGAAAAAAACTTCAGCGGCTTAAACCAAAAAGTGATGAACAAAGAGCAAAAGAGCGTGAACAGAATAGAATAAGACAAGCCAACTACAGGAAACGTATGCAAGAAAGTGGTATTACATTGAAAAAGTCCAAGAAATCTAAACCAATGACAAGAAATGAAAGGGAGTCTAAAAGGAAATACTGGCGTGAAAAACAGAGAGAAAGTAGAGGTAGACGTCATTCTCAAAAGTTGAGACGTTACAGAGAAAAAGATCGAGCTTATCGCAGGGAAAAAAGGTCGGTTAATACACAGACAGATTCAGTAGTTACATTAGATTGCAATAGATCTTCAGTATCTAGTCAGTCTGAGTGGTCGGACTCTGCAAAGAGAAAGGCTGTGTCAAGAAGTGTCAAAGGATTGCCGAAGTCTCCAAATAAATTTGCGAAAGCCATAGAACACATTGTAAAAAATGCAACTCCGAGAAAACAACGAGCACTTGAAAGTATTAAAGTAATAGACAGTAATTCGAAGGTGAAGTTAAATTTTCTGGAGAAATCAGCAAATGTTATCAATGAAACATTGAAAAAAAATAGACATTTCAAAAGAGAGTATTTGTTTATGTTGTCCAGTTTAAAAAATACAAACTGCAAAGTGTTGCATCCAAAATTTTGGGTGTAAGAGCTGCTACCTTAAGCAAGTATGCCAAATCTGAAAACATCAGTCGGAAAAAGAGATCAAATGCAGTTTCTGCTGCGAATAAAGAAATCATTGAGAATTTTTTTCACCAGCCAGATGTCCACCACTGTTCCAGACAAAAAGAGTGTTACAAAACTAGGCGAGAAAAGAGTGCTAAATCAACCTATGAAAACTGTTTTTGAGGATTTTAAACATGAAAATCCTGGCATGAAGATAGGATTTTCAACATTTGCGAGTCTTAAACCTAAAGCTGTTCAAGCAACAAACAAACAACCCTGGTATAGTTGTTTATGTGACATATGCACAAATGTAGATTTGAAGTTGGCTCCAATTTTTTCCCTTGCGACTAGGAAAAGAGTAGATTGTGTATTATCATTGATTAAAGACCGTTACAAAGCTGTGAATGCAACTCTTTGTAACTTTGATGGTAAATTTGCTAAACTGTGCTGCATAGATAGAACGTGTGGTGATTGTAGCTCGGATCATTTTATGAACAAAATGCAACCTCTTCTGGAAACATATGGCGCAGAAGAAACCATAAAATTTACAAAGTGGGAAAGGGTTAAGTACACAAAAAGAGATGGAAAAGAAGTCACCAGAGTAATGCCAAGGTCACATGAAAAAAGCTTAAATTCTGTCATGATGGAATTAACAAGTGAACTAGATGGTTTAGCCAAACATCTGTTTGTTGCCAGGTGGCAACAAAACCAATTCTCATCTTTAACAAAAAACTTGCCCCCAGATTGGGTGGTGCTAAATATGGATTACTCTGAAAATTACAGCCGCATTTCTCAGCATGAAATTCAAAGTGCTCATTGGGGCCATGAGCAAGTAACATTGCACCCTTCAGTAGCCTATTACAAATGCCAAGAAGAAAATTGCGACTCGGTGGTTCAAGAAGCTCTTATCTTTATATCAGATGATTTAAACCATGACGCAAATGCAGTTAATACCTTTGTATTAATTGCAAACAACCATTTGAAAAGTAGAATTCCAAACATTGTGAAGGAAATACAGTTCACAGACGGCTGTAGTGCCCAATATAAATCGCATTTGCCATTTTGTGACATATCCTATGGACAACAAGATAATGGCTTCTCTGTGGAGCGCCATTACTACGGTTCCAGACATGGAAAAGGTCCGTCCGATGGCGCTGGAGCAGTTGTGAAAAGCTCTGCCCGAAGAGCAGTCAATTGCAACAACTTGGTAATAAATAATGCATTAGATCTTTTTAATTATGGGAAAGACAATCTAACCAAAGATGGTAACCATATGCATTATAAGCGTACCTTTTTTTTTGTTAAATCAAATGATATAGAACGAAATCGTCTTATGAGAGCAACAAAAACATTAAAAGGCACAAGAAAACTACATAGCATCAAATCTGTTGGTGAACCTCAGAAAGTCCAAGTTAGAAATCTCTCTTGTTTCTGCACTTCATGTTTATGCAATAACTTTGATTTATGTGAAAACAAACAGTATGTGCAAAAATGGCAAACTGTTGTTCTGAAATCTGCGATAGCTGCTGAGCCTGTTAACCAAGTTATGCCTGTTCAAAATGAACAACAGGATCAGAATAGTAATAACAATGAAACTGAAGACCCAATGCCAATGGAACAACAGGATCAGAATAGTAATGACAATGAAACTGAAGACCCAATGCCAATGGAACAACAGGATCAGAATGGTAATGACAATGAAACTGAAGACCCAATGCCAAAGGAACAACAGGATCAGAATGGTAATGACAATGAAACTGAAGACCCAATGCCAATGGAACAACAGGATCACAATGGTAATGACAAAGAAACTGAAGACCCAATGCCAATGCAACAACAGGATCAGAATGGTAATGACAATGGAACTGAAGACCCAATGCCAATGGAACAACAGGATCAGAATGGTAATGACAATGAAACTGAAAACCCAATGCCAATGGATACAAGTTTTCCAGAAATACCACCAGATGAGATCCAATTATTATTTGATATATTGGAAACAACTGTAGAAAAAGAAAGGTACATGCATCTTTTTATTGTTCCATAACAAAGTTGTTAAGGGAATTTAGTCTGCAAGTCATTCAATCACTCACTGCCTGGGTTCAAATCCCACTTGGGCAGATCTTAGTGTGTGAAAGTTTGTCAGTTTGCTTGCCAAAGGTCTATGAATTTCTCCGGACACTCTGGTTTCCTCCACCATCCCAGAACTGACTGCCTCAAAATAAGTGAAAGAATCTTGACTGGGACGTAAAACACCATTACTCAGCTCATCTCATTCCATCAGCCTCAACGTTCTGGTCCAATGCAGTTCATTTGTTAAACCACATTAATCAATCAACCAGGTCAAGTTTTTATGTCTTGCAAGTACAAATGAAATGAAAAGAAGTATTCTAAATGGTTTACACCACTTTGTCCCCGTTCCCATTAGAGGTGGCGCTGACAAATTCATAGTCGATCAAATTTGTATTAGCTGGGCAAGGTCTGTATATTTAATTTCTTCTAGCCTTTCTAAGTTACTAAAAATTGCTAGTGCCAATTCAATGAATTCACAATTCATTGAATGAACATAAGATCTCCAAAGTTAATCTCATAATAAAATTTGTTGATAATAGGGAACCATATGTAGAGGGAGATTTTGTATTGGTAAAAATACCAGTAGGCAAACGCACTAAGGAATATGCTGCAGAGGTATAATTTTGCTTGAAGAGATTTTAGTTAATTTGAATGTTATAGTTGATTATTCTGTATATTCATGTACATTGTCATTCAAAAATAACAGCTCTTGTTGTATTTCTTTGATAATTTAAATTTCATACATTTGTTTGGCCATAAAATAAAATTTAATTTTAAAACCATTGGAAAATCTTAAAATTTCATATGCATATAAACTTATTTATGGATGCCAGTGTATGTGATTTATTATTGTTTATTTTGTAAAATTTTTAATTTTTAATTGGACAAAAAATTTAATTGGTTTATGTTTCCTGACCAGTGCAGGGCTTAATGCTTATTCAAGTTTGTTTGTTTGAAACTTTTAACCTTGATCATATTTTTCTCTCCTTTGAGCTTAGGACTTTCATATTTGGCAAATATATTCCTTGTTACAATATATATATGCATTTATACATGTAAGGATGCTCATTTATATTTTGTCAAAATTTAATAATTAAATAAGCATTTTTGTAGAATTTAGACTTTTCCTTACAATATCTACAAAATGAAAGAGACAAAACTTTGTAACTGCATTAGATATATTTTACAATAATGTGGTTTTTTTGTGTTTTAATAGATCAAGGAGATTTCTGCAGATGGCATTTTGCTCCAGTATATGTGTGAGGACAAAGGGATGTATAAATGGCCAGCTAAGCCAGATTTATCAACTGAAGATCCAAGTAGCATTATAAAAAAACTGAATCCACCAAGATTAATTGAAGAATTAAGCTCAACACGAGTCCAGATTTTCAGTTTTGAATAACCATCATATTGTTTGTGGTTTTTTGTTCAGAGACTTTTATTTAGACATTTGTCATTTCAGACTGTATTTTCATTGATCATGTTTGATCTCTCACCAGTGTGTTCAAGTTAAGATTTAATCTACAAGTTTGTTTTTTGTTGTAATTTTCCAAACAATTCAGAAAATAAATTCAGAGACTTTTATTTAGACATTAATTTTGTCATTTCAGACTGTATTTTCATTGATCATCTTGGATCTCTCACCAGTGTGTTCAAGTTTAGATTTAAATACAAGGTTAATCAAAAAGTTCAAGGTCCTAATTTTTGACTTTCGCCTTTTCTGCTATGTATTGGCCATTATTGCATGTAGCCATACATGATTTGTACAAATCATAATGCGCTATCGTGCCTTATTCAGTTTGCCTGGTACTTTGATGGCAGTTATTAACACAATAACAACCATTAATCAAGTGTTCAATGTTTAATTAACATCCCAGTCAAGAGTATGGTTGGAAAACAGAATCATTTAAATTGTTTTAAATAATTTTTTAAATAAGGTGAGCTATAAAAATATAAAAACAAAATTTATTTCTAATCAATAATAATATAACATCTTGTTTCTGCATTCAGACAAGCAAGCTGTTGCTAAGTTGTCTGAATGGAGTGTAGTTACAAAATATAGATAAATATCAAAGAAATGATATGATATGAAAAAGTATAAAGGGGTAAAAGAAAAATTGTCTAAATACAGATTTATATGTTACGGACATTATATGTTTGACAGATTTTTAGTCAATTGTCAAACCATAACATCCGTATATTTGTTCTTTTTCAATGATTGTATTTGTGGCAATTCCATCATTATTTCCTTATAATAAGCTGAAATCTGATTAAATTTATGCAATAAGTTTAAGGCCATTTGCATATAATTGGAAATTGTTTTTTTGGAAACTTTCTTTTCTTCATTTATTTAGTAACGTCCGTAACCATTTTTCACAGGTTCTGCTATAAAACCGCTCAGCATGATTTGTTAATTTTCCTGTCAAAAATGTAAAACACTGTTTCTGAAACAAATAAAATGTTTTCTTATCAATATTAATGGGAGTAAAGAAATATAAAAGCCTTGTCAATTTTTCAAATGTAACGTCCGTCACATTATTATAGCCCCTTAAATACCTATTGCTGTAAATTTTCTATGGGTACAGTTATGTTTGTATTAACCGAAATGACAAAAATACATATTTCAACATTCAATTCAGTCAAAAAAACTATTATTGATATTTTTAAAATCACTGTTCTCTGTCACACCTTTATTACTTGATATCTCGGAAGTACCCATATGCAAGCTACATCTGTCAAGGACATCAGCATCACATGTCTTAACCAATTCAATACAAATATGACTAAGAGCCATTGACCTTAATTTTGTTTGTCTAAAATTACTATCGAATAAAAGTAGTTTCCCCTAGGGAAAGACAAAATTTTCCCAATTTGACCACTAAATTTCCCAAAAACAACAATGATATACATATATAACTGTATAAATTAAATCCAGTTTTCCTCAACCATATGCTAAGATATTGTAACAACTTAACATCTTTGCAAGATTCTAAGCTTTTGCAAGCATGTCATAATGCAGTTTACAGTATTACAGAACTTCAAATTTTTCCCAATTTAAAAGGCAGAAGGTAGTTTTTAAAATATGTAACAAAACCACTGTAAAGCATTATGGACCAGTACATTGATGTATAGGGAACACAGGGTTTTATTTCATCTACATCATGCGATATGCCAATGTTTAGTCCAAACACTACCCATGTATTTATTGGGTCATTATACATTCGAACCCACTTAATTGCATATCGGATAATCGCATAAATCAGTTAATCGCATAGGATTTTGAAATCCAAAACCATTTCTTATTTATTCTATTGAAAATTACCCGCATAATTGCATAGCCAAAAATGCCCAACTCCTCTTAATCCCATAGAAAATTTCCCCACCCGATCCCAAAACCGTAGGATTTCTTATTTTTAAAAATCATAATTTTTCTTAAAAATACGATGTGCAATTGATTTCATTTCCAGGTTTTGTGACATATACTCAAGATCGTCACCATTATCGAGGGAAAGTCAAAAATGTATATTATACAGACGTAGAAGAACATTTGTATTTAATGAATAAAATATGTTATATAAATTGTTTTTACTTGTTTGTGTTTTGTATTTTTTCCTTCTTTCTGAACATATCGCGGTACTCCAGTAAAACAGCCACCATTTTGAATATTTTATTGGTTTGTCTCCCTTATCAGAAATTTACTAAAATGTGTATTGCCGATGACACAAAACCTAACAGAACTCACAGGTGTTTAACTTATTTACAATGGGTCATTACGATTAGCTATTTAGAGCTGTTTGAAGTTTTTATTGTCTTTCTAAAGACTGCTTTTATAATTAGAAAAAGTTCAAATGTTGTTAATCACGATTTTTTATGGTGATCAGAAAAAAAAGAAACTTACAAAAAGTTAAGTTAAGTTACTTCACCAATAGGCGGAATTTATTTTCATGCAGTTTTTCCCAAGTTTCTTATTTTACAACTTAAAACTTATTACAACTTAATAAAATTATTTCAAAAAATACCGTTTTAATAACTGATGTAGATGCCGTTTCATGTACACATTATCGAGCACATGTTACACTTTTTAGTAATACTCTCAAAACGAAATTTATCAAGTTTTTATATTGTATTCTATTCAACTCGTGGCTAAAAAACGACAACAACAAACACTTTTTAAATTATTTTATTCTTGGGATTATCAACTTTCTTTTTGTTTAACACAAGAAGTGTAGACATGTTACTTATTCTGAAATTATATATACAAGTACAATGTACTTGATGACAACTGTAGATGTAGACCCCCCCCCTCCCCGCATGCGCCTCGAAGTCCCGACATTGGTTAACCTTGCTTATCAGTTAATCGCATAGAATTTTGAATCACAGAGCCTATGCGATTAACCGGGTTCAACTGTATAAATATTCCTAATGAAAAGTTAAGTGGACAGGTCAATATGAAAGGTCAAGTGGACTGGTCAATATTGTGAAAGGTCAAGTGGACAGGTCAATATTGTTTGCCTATATACATTGTCACGTCTGTCTAAATGTATTATGGACCACTACATTTATGAATAGGGAACACAGGTTCTTATTTCATCTACATCATGCGGTATGTGCTTTGTTAAATCTGAACACTACCCATGTATTCAGTGGGTCATTATATAAATTTTCTAATCAGGGGTTCAAAATTCCCAAGGTCCGGGACCTTCTCATTTTAATTTGGAACCCTTGAAATTTTTTCTGTAAAAGTCCGATGGACCTACCGTTTTTTTTGTCGGTACCCATTTTCAGAATATTCCTTCTCTATGTTCAAAAAAATCTTTTAATCAGTCAGTTTATTTAGAAATATTAGTGACTTGTCAGTTTTTGTTGTCCTACCATTTCCGGAAATGAAAATATAATGCGCAGCTGCCTGACAACTGTTTAGCTTTTTGATCACTTGAGTGTTTGTTAGTAATAAACATTGCTATTTTTTCTGATATGGCATAATTACACATGGACCTTCCAACGTTGATATGGGACCTTCCAATCTCAATGTGGGACCTTCCAAAAATTAAGTCAAAAAGTCCTGGACCTTTCATAGTAAAATATAATTTTGAACCCCTGCTAATGAAAGGTCAAGTAGACAGGTCAATATTGTGAAAGGTTAAGTAAACAGGTCTATATTGTGAAAGGTCAAATAGACAGGTCAATATTGTTTGCCTATATATATACTGTCACACCTGTGTTTACAAATTGTGTTTATAGGACACAAAGGGGTCAGTTGTTCCAAGTCCAATTAGTTTAATCAATTGAGTTGTCAAAATTGAATTTTACATAATTTCAGATATATTGTGATTTTTATGTTGAAACGTTGAAAATGAATAAAAATTCCAAAAAAAACAAAGAAAATCGATTCCCTAATGATAATTTAATTTTTATTCATGTTTCAATTTCTGCTAATCATTAATTAAACTCATCAAGCTTGGAACAACTAGGTCAAGACTGCCCGGATGTTCCACTTTTGTCACCTATACAATCACGCCATCCTACGGCTTTATCTAAACCATGATAGTAACAGACTCGCTGTCTACATTGCCACCAGATTGTGATTTACATCTAAAACAAGGTTATACAGTCGTCGTCTTGTATCAAATGATTAATCCAGTTTAATCTCTTCAAAAATACGGTTATTAAAATTACCGTCAACTCATAAGGAGAAATTGATAAGAGCGGCCAAGGGACTGAAAAGCTAACGAGGGGTCGAGCGACTGAAAGGGATTACGAGTCGCCGAAAGACAAGTGGCTGTTAAAAAGGTGCCGAGATATAGCTAAGGAAGGCCCGAGATACGCTGCTTTCGACACTATTTTTAAAAGTGTTAAACTTTCGACAGGCCTGTACTGTATCTTTGATATGCTAATATTCCAACAGAAAAATAAATTAAATTAAATTAAAAATCATAATAAAGCGTTACTTACCATAGTTCTATATATATAATCCATCATGTGATTAGAAATTAGAATGTGATTATAATCCAAACAGGCAAACACATAATCCATAGACCGAAATAGATCCGTTTGACGTGGGATGTGAACACGTTGTTTCCAAATCAATCACGGGGATGTACGCACTTATCATATGTTAACCAAACCACTGTCCAGTTTTATTATTTACAAGCGAATCCAAGTTTTGCATATTTTCCTTCATCACCCGGTAATTCTTGTTCTACTGATCTTTGAAAATCCATCAACATTTCAATAATCCATGTCATAATATGTGTGAACATCAAAACTTAAATGTTCTGTCCCTTCCGAAATACTATATTTTCATTTTCGGCAACAGTACACACTTGTAAAAGACATCATCTAACAAATAAACAATTTCTTTAAAAATAAACCCTGTGTCTGCCATGATTAATGTAAATATGACAGAACGTCTGCTGGGTTGTTGCTTCAAAATTTTCCCACGAGTTCTGCGGCTGTCAATTTCTCAATTCTCCCAAACTGTCTCAATTCTGATTGGCTTAGAACAATTTAAAAGAACCGTCAGTTACGTAAGGACCAATACAATGTATACTTTTACAATGTTTCATTTCACCTGTCAAACTCTCGTGTCACATTACAGCATGGGCGTGACTTCCAACAGGTGCTCCAGAAGGAGTTGGTTTGAGTTTAAACTTAAGATTTTCTGCAAATTAAAAACATTTACAATTTTGTTAATTGTTAAAATATTAGGAAATTTAAGGTTTCATTTCTAAGATTATATCAAGCTTATGACATCTGCTTTTAGTTTTGACAAAATTACTGATTCGTAGTTCCAAAAAGAGCTTGCCAAAATTTGCTAAATATAAGTTAAGGAAAATTTTAGTTAAGGAATGATTGTGAAACCGGTGCCTGGTGTTTAACGTCCCAGTCAAGAATATTTCACTTATATCAAGACGTCGCCAGCTATAGGCGAAAGTGCAGAATTTTTGCCTGTGCGTTGCGTTGATGGCATTATACAGCAGGGTTCTTTAGCGTGCCAAGCCCTGGGTCAGACCCGGTCGGGGTTCGAACCCACAACCTCTCACTTACGGAGCGAGCACTCTACCAACTGAGCTACCGCAGTGGCTAGAAGGAGTTAGGTTGATTATTGGTGTTTAACGTCCCAGTCAAGAATATTTCACTTATATCGAGACGTCGCTAGCTATAAGCGACGGTGCAGATATTTTTTCTGTGCGTTGCGCTGAAAGCATCATACAACAGGGTTCTTTATCGTGCCAAGCCTATCGTGACACGGGACCTCGTTTATTCTAAGTTCCCATCCGAAAGAACCGTGTCTTTCATTTCGTAATACCGAGTGCTTGGTGAAAGAACAGTCAATACTCACTTTAAAGTCTTGGGTCAGACCCGGTCAGAATCTACGACCTCCCACTTGCGGAGCGAGTACTGTACTAACTGAGGTACCGCAGTGGCTACAAATCATTTAGAGTATTTGTCATACAGCACGGGCTTGACTTCCAACAGGGAAGTGAGACCAAGTGTTCCGGAAGGGAAAACATCTCCTGTTTAACTAATTACACCTTCCACGTGTGAAAATATCAATAAAACCTGTTTTAATTTCACAGCACAAAAACTGTCGTTCTTTATCAGTATAGTGCTCAGGCCAAAATTGTGTAAAATCCAAATATTTTTAAAATGGTGCAATGAGTAACATGACTATGATGAGAAAGGAGGTCCAAGGATTTATTTTTTACGACCAAGCAGAGCTTATGTTTTTCGGGGTTTGTTTTGGGTAATTAAACATTTTATTTATTTATTTTTTTTTTTTTATTATTATTATTATTATTATTTATTTATTTATTTCATTTCATTTTCATTTCATTTTATTTTATTTATCATTAGTATTATTATTATCATTTTGGGGGATTTTAAAATTTAAGAAGGGTTTTATGTAAAACAAGGACCTATCCGGCGCCGATTCAGTAATTACAGGTCGATCCGGTAATTATATATAGGGACTGGTCACACTGGGACACTACAATTTAATAATCACGAACCGTTATCAAAACCTATCGCCCATTCCAAAATATTGTAACGCTTATATTCCGCTAAACTTTTTATGTGACCCAAAAATGAATTATTACACACACCAAATTCGAAATAAAAAGTTTATGAAAATTTCATAGTTTCATCATTAAGTCATATAAAACTGAATTATCTGGTCCAAATGTTATTATTTTGCTGGTTTCAGCATTAATTGAGGAAAAGGTCTGTTAGAACTTGTGATAATATAGCCAAAGGAAATGCTTAAATATAATTATACAATCTTGACCCAGCGTTACGGAGGTTAGGCGTTACGGAGTTGAGTTGAGTAATGGTGTTTAACGTCCCAGTCAAGAATATTTCACTTATACCGAGACGTCGCCAGCTATAGGCGAAGATGCAGAAAATTTGCCTGTGCGTTGTGCTGATAGCATTATACAGCAGGGTTCTTTATCGTGCCAAGCCTACCGTGACACGGGACCTCGTTTTTAGCTCACCTGAGCCGAATGGCTCAGATGAGCTATTGCTATCTATCACCGTCCGTCGTCCGTCGTGTGTCGTGCGTCGTGCGTAAACTTTACATTTTAATCTTTTCCTCCAAAACTACTGAGCCAAATTTGATGGAACTTGGTGATAATTATGCCTGGGTAACAGGCTTTCAAAATTGTGTTCGGGGTTTGACCACGCCCAACAATATGGCTGCCGTTACTGTAAATAGCCAAAAGACAAAAAAATCTTCTTCTCTGAAACCAAAAGGTGCAGGCAAATTTTGATTAGATTTTTGGATTTAGGATACCTAGATACATTAAAATTGTGTTTTTCATGAAAATTGGACGAAAAATAGGTTACGCGTTTTTTGCGTAAAATTATGTAATTTTTAAAATGAGACATTTATTGTTATAACTTCATAATGGCTGAAGATAATTGTATTAAGTTTTCACTGTTGATCTTGTCTTGTGATTTTCTTCCGGTTGGTCAAGGTCAAAGGTCAACGTCATGTCCCAGTTTTTGACCTTTGATAAAAAATGCTATTTTTAAACATTTCTAGTGATAATGATGTAGGATTTTTGGTGAATTGTAGGTATTGACATGATGATCATTTTGATATATCGATTAAGGTCATGGGTTCAAAGGTCAAGGTCATAGATGTACAAGTTTACCAAAATAGTTAATTATCTGCAAAACTATGAACTTTTTGTATAGGCATTTATATTAAAATATTGTAGGTAATGGCCCAATGGCCATTTTAATATATAAATAAAGGTCATGAGTTCAAAGGTCAAGGTCACAGATGTAAACAAGTACTGAAATGATTATTTATCTAAAAAACTATAGACTTTTTGTATAGGCATGTATATTAGAATATTGTAAGTAATGGCCCAATGGTCATTTTGATATATGAATAAAGGTCATGAGTTCAAAGGTCAAGGTCACAGATGTAAACAAGTACTGAAATGATTATTTATCTCAAAAACTATAGACTTTTTGTATAGGCGTGTATATTAGAATATTTTAGGTATTATCCTAACGATCATTTTGATATATGAATGAAGGTCATTGGTTCAATGGTCAAGGTCACAGATGTGAATGAATACCTAAATGGTTAATTATCTTGAAAACTGTTAATTTTTTATATATGCATGTATATTAGAATATTGTAGGTATTAGGCTTACAACCATTTTGATATATGAATGAAGGTCATGGGTTCAAAGGTCAAGGTCACAGATGCGAATGAATACCTAAATGGTTAATGATCTTAAAAACTATTAACTGTTTGTTTAGACATGTATATTAGAATATTGTTGGTACTGGCACAGTGGTCATTTTGATATCTGAATGAAGGGCATGGGTTCAAATGTCAAGATCACAGATACAAACAAGTACTGAGATGATTATTTATCTCAAAAACTATAAACTTTTTGTATAGGGATGTATATTAGAATATTGGCCTAATTATCATTTTGATATTAGAATGAAGCTCATGGGTTCAAAGGTCACAGGTGAGCGTTAAGGCCCATGGGCCTCTTGTTTAAATTTCCCATCCGAAAGAACCGTGACTTTCATTCCGTAATGCCGAGACAGTCACTATCCACTTTCAAGTCTTTGGTACCCCAGCACCTGA
The DNA here is from genome assembly GCA_021292105.1 of Anadara kagoshimensis. NCBI lineage: Eukaryota > Metazoa > Mollusca > Bivalvia > Arcoida > Arcidae > Anadara > Anadara kagoshimensis. The sequence continues at coordinate 10,434,301 of CM037868.1, read as the reverse complement.
GCACAGCCTCCCACTTACAGTTAGAGGTTAGAAATTAACAATTGTGCGCTATTAACACGCAATAAATCCGAACAGAATTTTAAATAAATTAAATACTGAGAAGACATATGGCACCGCTTTTCTAAAATGTCATGCAACTTATTCATATTAATGTAATTTTTTTTAGAAAATGTAATGGAGGTTGGTCATTATAAAGTGTTATTTGCGCATTAATTAATTACATGTCGATATTGAATTTAAAGACATAACTCAAAAGTTACAATCTTATGTGCAGTTTTCCCTGTTTTCTTGGTCCATCACTAATTTGAAATAAATTCTATATTTTTTTTGTTATATGCACTCTGCACGTAACGAAATATTTGTTACGGATCGAGGTCCGGCTGTGACAGTTAGGCAATTTTTCCCGAGACTTGGGAAATAACTGGTTCAACATTATGAATGTGATCAGTTTTTGAAAAGCTACTAGGTTCAAGATCCTATCTGATGTTAATAAATAAATATAAAAAAGCATCTTTGTTCTAAAATAACCACTGCGACTTTGGAATGACTGGCCAGTATGAAATTATCTACAGAAGCGGTCCACAGAGTGACACAGAAAGTGTTCTATCTATATCCGAAACCGGACCATGCACCCGAGACGGTTAGTTCTTAATAATTTTCCGGGAAAGAAACCGAAACCCTTCATCGGAAAAATATCAAAGTGCCCCCGATTATTTTGTAACGATTTTTCTTTGTTTTAGTTTTTAAATAATATGTTCTTTAATTTTTAACTATTTACAGAATTTATTTTAAATATGTTTACACAAATTGTTTCAAGATCCCACTATGAAACATGGAAGATCCAGGAAAGTCCCTCTGTGCACCCCAAAAAAGTTCATTACAAGAAAGATAACTCTATTTTCGCGTTAATCGTAGTACTGGTTACCCTCCCTTTGATTGTTCCAGATGAATCTCCCACAATCGGGAACAATCAAAGGGAGGGAACCAGTACTACGTTAATCGCTCTCCAGTAAATAGAGGAACGAAAGTCAGAAAATGAACTTTGAACCTTTGTGTATTATTTCATCAAGTTGCATGGCAATTGATGCTGAATTATGAATTATTTAATCAATTCTTGATCGATTTGTTGGATTTGTTGTCGTTGGAAGTATTTACGCTTTAACAGGAGAGACGAAAATGGAGGTTTTGCAGGCGTTATTTCTCTTAGTGGTCCTATATTTAGCAATTCGTCTGCTTCATCTTGATCAAGTTTCAGAGGCTCCTAAACTTTATTTCAAAGAAGGTTCATCGTTTGTTAAAAATGTTTTAACCACATGTACAATATTAAAAGAAATGTAAGTTACTCTAGGAAAACATCTCTCTCTCGCTCTCTCTCAGTCTCTATCTCTGGCCATGGTGGCTTCATACATCTTTGACTGGGGTGTTAACCCCAACCCTAGTCTCTCTCACTCTCGCCTCTCTCTCTCTCTCTCTCTCTCATAATTTACACTAGACCTTTAACACATGGCTTAGAGCAGCTTTTTGTATCAAGATGGAAAAAAATGCAGAGTTGAATTGTGGATCAAACTTGCGACCTCTCTCACTATAGACAAGTGCTCTTCCAACTGAGCTACCAAGATTGCTACATTCCTCCCGATATTTTTGAGTTTTCAGCAGTCTTGAAAGTGTGAAATCTTGAACCGAAATTCACTCGGATTTTATATGGCCTTCAGTTGTCAGTCCATCACTTTTAATGGCCACACTAACCACTAAACTGTAATCGGAAGGACCAGGGATCGAACCCGGGACTGCCTCCATTATAGGCAAGTGCTTTACTAACTGATTTCCCCATGTAGACTGCTACATTGAACACTACTGATGTTTCAGATCAAGGCTCTCCTCAAGTCTTTTATGGGGCCAATATTCTGCCCCACTTACAAATTAAAAACTTATAATGTTTAAATTTTCACTGCCGGTTTGCCAATTTTCACAATATTTGAAATTTCAGCAGTATTTTGGTGTTTTCTATCACTTAATTGTGTTTTTTATTTTTCATACTTTTGGTCATTTACAGGTATGCTGCTTTTTTTTTACAATTACAAGGGACCCAACCCCATTCACAAAAAGGTGAGAAAGATTCTGCAGATACAGCAATGCTGATGACAGTGAACTGAGTGAAGATGATGATAAGTTTTACTTTACAATTCAAAATTTTATTTCAGTGGTATTTTGGAGTTCTCTAACATTTAAAGTATTTTTCGTTTTCACAGATTTGGCCATTATGGTGCTTATTTTCACAGTTGCAAGAACACCTGACCCACTCACAAAAAGGTGAGAAAGACCTTGCAGATACAGCATTAAAGTTTTGCTTTAAGTTTTAGTCATGTATTTTCTGTATTGTTTCAGATATGTTCCTACGTTATTATGGGGCAAAAGTGGACATCTGCAGACCTTCATCTATGCAAAATTAGGTCGAGTCAAATCGCCTTTCCCGAAAGGAAATCGCCATTACCTTGAGATGTCAGATGGTGCCCTGATGACGTTTGATGTGTTTGAACCATATACCTCACATAAATCTAAAGGTGAAATCATTGTGTCTTTTTATGTTGTTGAGTTTCTTGAACTGATTGAGTTATTGTTTATAATTATAGTTGAATACGATTGCACTGAAATGATGTAACTCAACTCTATCCTCTGTCTGGTACAAATATGAAAATTAATAAAAGTAGTTTGAACGTTTATAACACTGTTACATTGAATCCTTCAAGAAACGTTGATTCTTACATTTCTGTTTCATTGTAACTACAGTCAAAGGGCAGCCAATGGGAGCTGTGAAAGTAGCATTTATAGACTGATGGGTTTATATAACCTAAATAAAGAGTGATTGAGATAAAATTTTATTGGCTTTAAAAGCAGGCGGCCCTTATATAGAGGTTCAACTGTATGTTATTGTGAAATTGTATCCTATTTTGGCCTTTTTTTCTATATCTGAACATTATTTAACCATTGAACTGTCTAGAAATGGCGTTTATAGTGCTATAACTTCCATTGCCGTGCAAAGCAAACAGAATAACGCGCTATTTCGCATTTTTTGAAAATCTTATTTTTGTTTTTGAATCCTGAAATAAATTTAAAACACTGTCGTGTACGACATGCAATTTTAATTCCTGGAACAGCCTATCAATGACGTCACGGGCATAGGTGTCAGCAAGAAATAAGTGACGTCACATTAGCAAATGTAATTATAGTCCTATAACTTCATTTGGTCTAAAACAGAGTTTAATACAATCAAACACTATAAATGTAAATATAATACTTTTACATTGTATTACAGTAATCAATTGGAAGCCCATTTAAATGATTTTATTGACATATCTTTACACCTCTAGAATATACGGGTACTGGAATGGCATGTTTGTGGTAATTAAACACAGGTGTAGAAGTGAAACATATATCCCTTCATTTGTAATACAGTCAAATCTGTCTATAAAGGCCACCTAAAGGAACCAGTAAAAGCAGTCTTTATAGGCAGGTGGCCTTTATATACAGGCTGAAATAATATGAATAAAGAACAATTGTAATAAAATTCTTTTGACCTTTATAAGCAGTTGACCCTTATATAGAGGTGGCCTTTAAGGCAGGTTGGACTGTAGAATTACCAAAGCTTACCAAAATGATAAGAAAAGATCTGACCATTCATTACAACCTTTGCCATATGTCTTACCAGTATTTTATTTATTTTAGATGATCTAACAATACTTATATGCCCAGGAATAGCCAATAGCAGTGAAGCCAGTTACGTTTGTACATTTGTACATTATGCACAAGAACGAGGCTACAGAGTTGCAGTACTTAACCACTTGGGGGCACTATCCAGCGTCAAACTTAATACACCTAGAATGTTTACATATGGTATGTACAACAAATGCTTTCCCTCACACAATGTAATTTGAGGGGGGTATATAGGAATCACCATGTCTGTCTGTCTGTCTGTTCGTGTAAAATATCTCATCAATGCTTTGGAAGACTCTCATGAAGCTTCACATGAATAATCTTCATGATCCAAAAGTGTGTCATGACCTTGAACCAAGGTCATATCAGAAAGGTCAAGGTCGCAGGAAAACTTTAAATGTTGGGAGTGGGAGTATTTGGCTCTCAAGAGACGGTTCTAGTTGAATTTTGTCATTGTGTTTTGACCATTTTCTGTGACTTTTACCACTTTATCATCACTTTTACATACTGAAATAAAAATAAAACAATAACAACCCTTATTGTAAAATCGTATTTATGTCTGCTTAAGGGGTCTCAGTGTCAGAACGTTCTAAAGCACACAAAGACCGGCCCAAATATGAAATTTTGTCAGTTCGCTTGGCAAAGTGTCAAGATCAGTGGCTCTCTTGAGGCACTCTGGTTTCTTCAACCATCCTAAATCTGCCCACCATAAGTGAAAAAAATGTAAATGGGGCTAACACACCATTATTCTAGGTTTCCACAAATTCAAAATCATTAGTAGCCAAATTTCCAAAATTTGTGTAAAATATAGTCCTTTTTAAAGTATTTTTTACAAATTTTCTAAAATATGCTACTTTTTGAAAGAATTTCAAAGAAAACAGAAGCCAAATGGTGATTTTGGCTCTGAAAATAGAAGTTAACAGATTATTTCACTTCACTCTGTGCCTGGCTGGGTTTAACAAGACTAGAAATTAGGTAGTGACTGCTCTCTTGCCAAGCACTCAGCATTTAGAAATGGAAGTCCTGGGGTCATTCGCAAAAGACCTTACAATATGATGTCCTGTGTCATGCCTGCCAAAAAAGAACCCTCCCTGCGAATTGCCCAGAGTACTCGGCAAAGGTAAAAACTTCTGCCACTTCACCTGCTGTTAACAAAAGTCATACACATACTGAAATAAAATAAATATTTTATTGCTTTTACTAAAATATTAGTGCATTTTTTATGTTTTTTGAGGAAAGCACACAACTGGAATGATTTATATATAATATATAGCCTTTTCTTCATATAAGTGAAATATTCTTGATTGGGACGTAAAACCCCATTCAACCAACCAACCAACCCAACCAACCAACCAACCAACCAACCAATTCTACTCATTGTCAGTGAAATATTCTTGATTGGGACGTAAAACCTCATTCAACCCAACCAACCAACCCACCCAACCAACCAACCAACCAACCAACCAATTTTACTCTTTGTCTGTTTTCAGGTTGCACAGATGAGTTCGGTAGAATGGTAGATGAAGTAAAAAAGCTTTATCCTAATTCTAAGTTGTTAGCAGTGGGGTTCAGTATGGGGGGAAATATTGTCACTAAATATCTGGGTGAAAGCAAAGAAAATGAGAAAAAGTTTTTGTGTGGAATCTCTGTATGTCAGGGCTATGATGCTCTACGGTAAGTTATATGATCACAGGTAGGAGTGGGATGATTTTATTATATGGCCAATGATTTTGCCTTTTTCTTATTGGCTGAGAAGGCATTTGGCAAGCCTGATAAATCAATATTTTCACTGCACAATAACGCATGCGACTTTTATATGACATAACAATGGGCAGTGTTCACCACGCAAAAACGCACATGACATGTGACGTAACAATGGGCAATGTCCACCACTCAAAGACGCATGCGACGTTATGTGATGCAACATTGAAAAAAGCAAAGGACACTTCTAATGAAGAAACTTTATTATGTTTTTAATTTGTAATTTGAAACATGATAATATGGTGATAAAAATCATTGGTCAAATAATAAAACAATGATTGACTTTCGATTCTGTAGACATAAGGATTTATCAACCTCAAAAACATATTAACTAAACCCTGCCTACAGCCTAAGTGAATGTAATATTTTTGAGGCTGATAAATCCTTATGTCTACCTCATCAAAAGTCAACAGTTGCATAATAATTGATATTTAGAATTAAGATACGTATGCAAGTCATGAAAAAATCGATATATCGGCAACTCTTAAATCAGGAAATTTCCATGTTAAAATTGACTTTTATACACACGACAGCAATGTGACAAACAACTACATGGATACTCCTGCCTGATTGAGTAATTGAGTTTTCACCGACCACGCCCACAATGTTCCGACACTGGTCGCAATCACGGTACCAAAGCAGCGTCAAGGCAACTAATGACGTACTAGTGTCAGTGACGTCAATAAACGGTACAATTCATTCCAATTTTTCATTAAATTGTGGCCAGCTTATCCACTTTAAATTTAAACTTTTGCGAGTAGAGAACAGATATTTTTTTTTGTGTTACACAATTTCATGATACTGTTGCCATTTCATGCAATATAATGGACATTTTACATCATCATTATTGTTGTTAATAATACTGATGTATGATTGTAAGTCAGTTTTCAAAATATGCAATTTTTGTTTTCCATGCCTAAAAGATGCCTTAATTTTCCTTCATTTGAAAGAATAGGTTGCCTGGCCACTTGGAATTTCCACTGGCCATCTTAAAATTTAAATTGGTGGCCAGTTGGCCACTTAGTTTTGAAACCCACTTTGTGGGCGCTGATTGCTGTTCTGACAAAAACTGACAATTAATCTTCGGTGAAAATCGCGGCACCACTAATGAGTAATTTACTTTCTCTCTATTTTGCTTTACATGAGGCCAAAAAAAAAACATTGTATGTTTCTAGTTCACCAGCCATTCCATTTTAGAAATGCTGATGGCAGCCCCAAAATTTTCTTTTATTGTGCTTTTTACAGTAAATCTGGAAAACACTTCACAGCAACGATACTGTATAAATTTCAGTTGAAAGCATATATGTTTTAATGTTGCTATCTCTGTTTTGAGGAGATTTTGAACACCTAGTACTGTAGATCACTTATTTTTCGCGAGTAGAAAATTTCGCGTCAAGACCATCTTGGCCTTATTCGCGAACATTTGAATTCGCGTTTGGAATATTATTGAATACAACACATGTATGTCAACATAGAAATATCTGTTTGCTGGAAATATTCGGGTTATATTTAAATTCGCGAATGGGATAAGTCGCGAATTTACGCAAAAATAAATTTCTCGCGAAATAAATGTGATCTACAGTAACTATTATACTAATGTTTGAGCCACTGAGTTTGTGACGATGAATTTTTCAAATATTCATAAAAATTTCTATCAAATAAGGTTTACCGGTTGTATTGTTCAATTTATTTAGATTACCACAGTATTTCTTCTAGAGTGAAAACTTTTGTCTCCATGATAATTATTAGTGATGGCAACGATTTCTCAATCAAACAACTGATTATCGATTTTGATGTCAAAAATTGATTAATCGTTCTCCTTTATATACCCCAAAATTACCTGACCATTACACCTGTACGCTAATATACAAACAAACAAATTAATAACACATACCTGATATATGCATTTAAACAGTGTTCAGTAGTTGTTTTTATTAATAATTCCTCTCTATATTTGATTTTAGAACTAGACTTCCAGTGCTAAACGTGTATCTTAGAATGTGTTTTTTTTAATTTTATTTTACTTACATGTATGTCAGATGTAAATAAGATGTAATATAATTTATGATTAATGCTCCTGTTTATCTAATTTTTATGTCATGATCCTGTGGTGAGCCTCACTGTGAGAGTCCAATGTTAAAGTTTTACGTTAAAGTTTTTGTCTCATTTTTTTTAATTTCTTTTTTTTCTTTTTTTTTTTCTTTTCTGATTAATTGATTTATGGTTCAAACGTCAGGCTGAATAATCAATTTTTACTTTCAACTGATTTTGCCATCACTAATAATTATGCACGTTGAAAAATTTGCAGAAAACGTCAGAATTATGCATAGTTACCAAGTCATACAAACATTAATTTCAATCAATCTGACGACCATCAGAGTTACCAAGTCATACAAACATTAATTTCAATCAATCTGACGACCATCAGAGTTACCAAGTCATACAGACATTAATTTCAATCAATCTGATGACCATCAGAGTTACCAAGTCATACAGACATTAATTTCAATCAATCTGACGACCATCAGAGTACCAAGTCATACAAACATTAATTTCAATCAATCTGACGACCATCAGAGTACCAAGTCATACAGACATTAATTTCAATCAATCTGACGACCATCAGAGTTACCAAGTCATACAGACATTAATTTCAATCAATCTGACGACCATCAGAGTACCAAGTCATACAAACATTAATTTCAATCAATCTGACGACCATCAGAGTTACCAAGTCATACAGACATTAATTTCAATCAATCTGACGACCGTCAGAGTACCAAGTCATACAGACATTAATTTCAATCAATCTGACGACCATCAGAGTTACCAAGTCATACAGACATTAATTTCAATCAATCTGACGACCGTCAGAGTACCAAGTCATACAGACATTAATTTCAATCAATCTGACGACTGTCAGAGTACCAAGTCATACAGACATTAATTTCAATCAATCTGACGACCATCAGAGTTACCAAGTCATACAGACATTAATTTCAATCAATCTGACGACTGTCAGAGTACCAAGTCATACAGACATTAATTTCAATCAATCTGACGACCATCAGAGTACCAAGTCATACAGACATTAATTTCAATCAATCTGACGACCGTCAGAGTACCAAGTCATACAGATATTAATTTCAATCAATCTTACGACCATCAGAGTACCAAGTCATACAGACATTAATTTCAATCAATCTGACGACTGTCAGAGTACCAAGTCATACAGATATTAATTTCAATCAATCTGACGACCATCAGAGTACCAAGTCATACAGACATTAATTTCAATCAATCTGACGACTGTCAGAGTACCAAGTCATACAGACATTAATTTCAATCAATCTGACGACCATCAGAGTACCAAGTCATACAGACATTAATTTCAATCAATCTGACGACCGTCAGAGTACCAAGTCATACAGATATTAATTTCAATCAATCTTACGACCATCAGAGTACCAAGTCATACAGACATTAATTTCAATCAATCTGACGACTGTCAGAGTACCAAGTCATACAGACATTAATTTCAATCAATCTGACGACCGTCAGAGTACCAAGTCATACAAACATTAATTTCAATCAATCTGACGACCGTCGGAGTACCAAGTCATACAGACATTAATTTCAATCAATCTTACGACCATCAGAGTACCAAGTCATCCAAACATTAATTTCAATCAATCTGACGACCATCAGAGTACCAAGTCATACAGACATTAATTTCAATCAATCTTACGACCATCAGAGTACCAAGTCATCCAAACATTAATTTCAATCAATCTGACGACCATCAGAGTACCAAGTCATCCAAACATTAATTTCAATGAATCTGACGACCATCAGAGTACCAAGTCATACAGACATTAATTTCAATCAATCTGACGACCATCAGAGTTACCAAGTCATCCAAACATTAATTTCAATCAATCTGACGACCATCAGAGTACCAAGTCATACAGACATTAATTTCAATCAATCTGACGACCATCAGAGTTACCAAGTCATACAAACATTAATTTCAATCAATCTGATGACTGTCAGAGTACCAAATCATACAGACATTAATTTCAATCAATCTGACGACCATCAGAGTACCAAGTCATACAGACATTAATTTCAATCAATCTGACGACCGTCAGAGTACCAAGTCATACAGATATTAATTTCAATCAATCTGACAACCCTCAGAGTACCAAGTCATACAGATATTAATTTCAATCAATCTGACGACCATCAGAGTACCAAGTCATACAGACATTAATTTCAATCAATCTGACGACCATCAGAGTACCAAGTCATACAGACATTAATTTCAATCAATCTGACGACCATCAGAGTACCAAGTCATCCAAACATTAATTTCAATCAATCTTACGACCATCAGAGTACCAAGTCATCCAAACATTAATTTCAATCAATCTGACGACCATCAGAGTACCAAGTCATCCAAACATTAATTTCAATGAATCTGACGACCATCAGAGTACCAAGTCATACAGACATTAATTTCAATCAATCTGACGACTGTCAGAGTACCAAGTCATACAGACATTAATTTCAATCAATCTGACGACCGTCAGAGTACCAAGTCATACAAACATTAATTTCAATCAATCTGACGACCGTCGGAGTACCAAGTCATACAGACATTAATTTCAATCAATCTTACGACCATCAGAGTACCAAGTCATCCAAACATTAATTTCAATCAATCTGACGACCATCAGAGTACCAAGTCATACAGACATTAATTTCAATCAATCTTACGACCATCAGAGTACCAAGTCATCCAAACATTAATTTCAATCAATCTGACGACCATCAGAGTACCAAGTCATCCAAACATTAATTTCAATGAATCTGACGACCATCAGAGTACCAAGTCATACAGACATTAATTTCAATCAATCTGACGACCATCAGAGTTACCAAGTCATCCAAACATTAATTTCAATCAATCTGACGACCATCAGAGTACCAAGTCATACAGACATTAATTTCAATCAATCTGACGACCATCAGAGTTACCAAGTCATACAAACATTAATTTCAATCAATCTGACGACTGTCAGAGTACCAAATCATACAGACATTAATTTCAATCAATCTGACGACCATCAGAGTACCAAGTCATACAGACATTAATTTCAATCAATCTGACGACCATCAGAGTTACCAAGTCATACAAACATTAATTTCAATCAATCTGACGACTGTCAGAGTACCAAATCATACAGACATTAATTTCAATCAATCTGACGACCATCAGAGTACCAAGTCATACAGACATTAATTTCAATCAATCTGACGACCGTCAGAGTACCAAGTCATACAGATATTAATTTCAATCAATCTGACAACCCTCAGAGTACCAAGTCATACAGATATTAATTTCAATCAATCTGACGACCATCAGAGTACCAAGTCATACAGACATTAATTTCAATCAATCTGACGACCATCAGAGTACCAAGTCATACAGACATTAATTTCAATCAATCTGACGACCATCAGAGTACCAAGTCATCCAAACATTAATTTCAATCAATCTGACGACCATCAGAGTTACCAAGTCATACAAACATTAATTTCAATCAATCTGACGACCATCAGAGTACCAAGTCATGCAAACATTAATTTCAATCAATCTGACGACTGTCAGAGTACCAAGTCATCCAAACATTAATTTCAATCAATCTGACGACCGTCGGAGTACCAAGTCATACAGACATTAATTTCAATCAATCTGACGACTGTCAGAGTACCAAATCATGCAAACATTAATTTCAATCAATCTGACAACTGTCAGAGTACCAAGTCATCCAAACATTAATTTCAATCAATCTGACGACCGTCAGAGTACCAAGTCATCCAAACATTAATTTCAATCAATCTGACGACTGTCAGAGTACCAAGTCATCCAAACATTAATTTCAATGAATCTGACGACGGTCAGAGTACCAAGTCATACAGACATTAATTTCAATCAATCTGACGACCGTCAGAGTACCAAGTCATACAAACATTAATTTCAATCAATCTGACGACCGTCAGAGTACCAAGTCATCCAAACATTAATTTCAATCAATCTGACGACCATCAGAGTACCAAGTCATACAAACATTAATTTCAATCAATCTGATGACGGTCAGAGTACCAAGTCATACAGATATTAATTTCAATCAATCTGACAACCCTCAGAGTACCAAGTCATACAGATATTAATTTCAATCAATCTGACGACCATCAGAGTACCAAGTCATACAGATATTAATTTCAATCAATCTGACAACCGTCAGAGTTATCTACCTTTGTCATTTCAGATGTGTTCCTTTATTACTGGACTGGCATCATATGAGAAGAGCCTATGTTTATGTAATGACAGCTCACCAGAAAAGACTGTTAAAACTCCATCATGATGTCCTACTAAATAATGATGTGAAACAGAAGTACGGACTGGACGAGGATAAAATAATGGCGTCCACATCATTACTAGAACTTGACGAGCAATATAGCAGGTATCTTGAATTTTAAGAGAGGAGATAGAATTTTTTCGCAGCAGTCAAGATTCTTTCACTTATATCAAGGGCAGTCAGTTCATGGATGGAGGAGGTAAAACTAGAGTGCCCAGAGAAAACAACCTAATTCAGACAAACATACTGTAAGATTTGTCCTGAGTGGGATTTGACTCAAGGCAGTGAGAGGCCTAGTTTTAAGAATCAAGACATTTAATTTAAGTCAGGTTGTTGAATTGGACTAACCCACATTCTATTTAGGGGTAAATTGAGTTTCCTTTCACTATTTTTGGCTAGAGGAAATTACCAGCACAGTTTTGGCTGTTTATGTGGTTTCGATAAGCACTTTCTTATCAGATTATATTTACAAATACTGAATTTTTTATTTCAGTAAACTAGCATGACCTGTCAGCCTCTCTCATCAGGTCTGATTTTGGGTTGGGTTACTTATTCAGGGATTTATCAGGGTCTTTTGGGAAAAGGCCCTAAACTAAAAATTGGGAAAAACTATCAACTTTTTGCTCATTTTGGGAAAACTTTGACATCATTTTTGATGCCATTAATGTTCAAATCTAATGCTTTTAGTGTATTTTGAGATGATTGAAGATTGAGGAAAGCAGCCACATTTATAGCAAGACTTCAGCTATGTATCTGGTACAATTTTCTAATTGGGAATATTTTCAGCCCATTTTGGGAAAAAATCAATGTTTTTCCATTGGGAATGGGGCCGAATTTCGGTCCTAAATAGGCCCTTGATAAATCCCTGTTATTGTGACATCAATGTGAATGGATTAAAGTGATATCAAAGAGGGCGGGGTTAAATGCTCTGAAAGGATGAATGGCGCTGTTCCATTCACTGACAAAACCAGTGGACAAGAAATGAAAACCAGTATTTTATGATATTAAATGTTTGGTCTTTTGCAAATTTTAAGCAGAAATGTCAACAATTAATATTGTAAATATAAGAAATAATTTTCAATTGGTTGTGGTTTACAAGGATATAAACAAGATTTTGGAATTTTATCAATTTTATGAGAATTGCCCCTTCCAAAATTTTGTTTATGCCCCATAAACCACAACAAATTAAAAATGATGTCTGAAGTAAACACTCTGTACCAGTATAGAGTTATATTAACTTATGTTTAATATTTACAGAAGGAGGGCTGGGTTCAAGTCCGTGGAGGAATACTATAATTGGAGTAGCTGCATTCATGTTATGGATAATGTGAGTTGTAATATATACATTACATACATGTATATGTATCCTAGGTTACCAGAATTATTAATACTGTGAAATCATCAATTTTCGTGGTAGCCCAATTTTCGTTGTTTTCGTGGACACCTCCACCCACGAATTTACATGTCAACGAAATAGTTTTAGATATGTTTATAACAACTTACCTCTGACTACATGAGTGAAATAAGTGAGTAATCCGGTAACACTGAACACATAAGACGATGCTTTCACAACATGCAGTTCACTTTATTAAATCAAATAAAATCCTCAGAAAAAATATTAAAATCCTCAGAAAAAAAAATTAAAATCCTCAGAAAAAAAAATTAAAATCCTCAGAAAAAACAGATCAATTAAAAAATTAAAACATAAGAAAGTAAAAATATCCACGCACAGGTCAGTATGTTCCCGGTGATTCAAAGCAAACCAGCTTTGCGGAATCCTGTTTGTATAACACCAGTTTTGATAGAAATGTTTTCGTGCGTTTCAATTAGCCATTTGGCATGAATTGGCTTGATGGTTGATGTTTTCATATCAACAACAACAGTTGAAACATCGCCATGGTCATCTCCGACTTGATTCACAATTTGTGAAGCATACCAGTCATGAAAATGTGATTTTAGCCACTGACTTAGAGACATGATTTTATCCAACTGAAGTTTTTCGTAATTGTAAATTCGTGAAGATGTGATTAAAAACTCATACACGTGATTAAACAAGTCATTTTATTAATACTTGGAGTACTACTAACAATAAAACAACATTCTTAAATCGTGAGTTGATACTCAGACCGTCGCTCTTTTCTATAGGCAATTAGGTGCGCATAAAAGAATAGGAAGTTACTCTGACCGTCGCTCATTACTACAGGCAATTAGGTGCGCATAAAAGAATAGGAAGTTACAAGATACACGAAGATATTTCCAGAAAATGCGGTAAATGCACGTAACCACGAATTCACCCCCCAACGAAATAATATTTTTTCTTAGAACCACGAAAATTGGACGCCACGAAAATAAATGATTTCACAGTAACCAGATTTTAAAAATTTGTGAAAATTTGGTCCTTTTAAAATTAATTTTCACAGATTTGAAAATTACATTACTTTTTACTCAGATATAAGTAGCCAATGGCGATTTTTTTTTAACCAGGAATAGAAACATATAGCATATCCAATTAAAATGATTGACAATATCATCTAAATGGCATTTTTTTCAATGACACTTTGTACCCACTATCAATTTTTAAAAATTAAAGATTTCTAAAAAGGGAGATAATTATTGGATAAAATAATAGTTGTGTATTACATTTATGTATTATCACCTGATCAATCATGTGAACATGTAAAATTAACCAATGCATTGTTGTATTTTTGTGGGTAATTTAATATGAATCGGATTCTCCTTTGTTTTAACCATTTTGATTGGTCAGATCTTTTCTGTTACATTTGCATGAATGGATTGACTCTAAATGACATCATCTTATTATGTGTGACACAGACACATTTGAATTTCTATGTCATAGCAATGCTGTGTTTTACTTGCTACTGTTAAGTTTGTTGTTTAAATTGTTGACTTTTTGAAAAATTTCTAGAAATTGAATTATAAGAATTATTCAGTGTGCAAAATGTCAATTCTTTCATAAAAGGAAAATTAATTTCATTTCTAAAGTACTGTTATGTGATTTCAGATTACAATTCCAATGTTTTTACTAAATGCTGAAGATGATCCTTTAGTTCCCCCATCATTAGTGGACCTGGCTAAAAACTATGCAGGTAGGTTTGACATAGATTATATGGGTTTATATGATAAGGGCCTTATTAGGCCCCTAAAATAAATAAGATAGGTCCTTATTTGGGTTTTAAAATGCAATGAAAAGATTTGGGCCTTATTTCGGTTCTTAAATACGATAATTGAAAATTTTAATCATGCATCAATTTGAGGTTTAAATTTCGGTCAAGTCTATTTCTGTCATAATGCCATGATTTTAATTTTTAATCCATGGTTCTGCTCGAAAAACTCAAAACCTAAAATGATATTTGAGTTTTAATACCATAGTTTAAACTTTTGACTGTTTGTTCAAAATTGTAAAATTCTAAAAAAAATCTCATAATGATTTTGGATATTTGATACTTTAGATTTTTTGGTCACAAATTTACAATTCTAAAAACTCGAATTGATTTTTGATATTCGATTTTTTAAATCACAAATCTACAATTCTAAAAACTTGAAACAATTTAGGATTTTTTATATTTTAGGTTTTAAGTTACAATTTCAAATATTTAAAGCTTTTAAAACTTTTTATAATTTTAAATTATAAAGTGTTAAACAGACCCATTTTGTCAATATAATCCACATGATAAAATATTAAATTGTTGATTTTATATTATTTCAGAAACACATGATAACTGTATACTGGCAGTCACAAAGCATGGCGGACATCTTGGTTATTTCGAGAGCGGGATGGTTGTCCCAGAGACAATAACATGGCTGGACAGATCACTGATACAGTTTGCTGATTCTATCGTTTCTCTACAGCAATAATTCTATGTGTTCATTTGTTCTATTTTATTGTTTAAAATCGGTCCTCTTTAGGCCAAAGAAAAAAATGTGTGTTTCAGCAATTTAGTTGGTAGTAGGTAATTTTTAAATATTTTTTTTACATTGACCATATGATGCAAGGATGCCAACTTTAACAGTGCTTGTCAATAGATTGTTAAAAAAAAACTTTAGGTTAGGCATAAAAACTTAGTGTTGATCAGGTTAGCGAAAACACACTTAATTTTTTTAGGCCTTATGGACAGGTTGTTCAAAGTTCTGTTACCTTAATCAGTCTGTTGGCAATAATTTATATCTTGTGTATCAGGCAATAAATTAAATTTTTTTGTTCAAATGTTACTTCTTACAATTTGCTAATATCAAAAGAACCAATAAGTCAAGTCTGTGTTCAATTTTATGTTTTTACCAAATAATTTTGATACCATTTTCTAATTTCACTAACCGTTTGGTTAATCTAACAGAGTTTTGAACAACCAGATCCACTTATTTACTTTACCTCGTAACTATTATTGTAATGGGGGCAATTTTCGTGTGGACAAAATTTTCGCTTATTTCACCCTGAAGAAAGTACCACGAAATTTTTACCAACGCAAAAATGACAACTATATAATTATAAAATAATATACAGAATATACACCCACTTAGAAATTACACCTACGCGAAATGTCAGATTTCAGAAATCGTGAAATTTTCACCCCGCAAAAAATAATCCCCTTTACAGTATACATGTATTTGCTGTCTATCCTCTTGCCATAATAATTTTAATCTTAGTGAAACAAGACACAATATGATCTTGATAATGTTTTTGTTTTCTTTTGTTTTTTTTTAAATATATATATCTGGTACTGTACCAGGCTTTATATACAACATCCCTAGATCCCACCTGGTCCGGGGGTTCCTTGGTGTAGATATAAAGATATGCTTTTGTCAGCAGATAAATTGTGTATTTTCCCAAAATATTTTGGGTATTTTATATATTGGCATAAGTATTTACAAGTACACATACTTCTGTACATAACAACACTGTAACAGTAAGCAATCTATCAGTATGATAAATAAATAAATAAATAAATAAACAAATAAATAAATAAATTAGCAAATAAATAAATCAATAAATTAATCAATAAATCAATCAATCAATCAATTAATTAATTATCAAATAAATAAATCAATAATAAATTAATAAATAAATAAACAAAAAAATAAATAAATAATGAATAACAGTGTGACCCTGTTAATGTTGATTTTATTTGTTGGACATTAAAATTAAAATTTGGGTCAATAATTCAATATGCATTTCTATTTTTCACAAGAGTTGAAAAACATTAAAAAAAATTAAATTCTGTAATATTTAATTTTGATATGATTAAATTTGAACTGAATGCAATGTTATATTGCAAAATAATTAATTAAACACAGGTGTAGAAGTGAAACATATATCCCTTCATTTTTAATACAGTCAAACCTGTCTATAAAGGCCACCCAAGGGAACCAGTAAAAGTGGCCTGTATGAGCAGGTTGCCTTTATATACATGTTCAAATTATATAAATGAAGAACAAATGGGAGACCATTCTTCTGGCCTTTTTTAAGCAGGTGGTCCTTATATAGAGGTGGTCTTTAAGGCAGGTTAGACTGTACAAGTATGCTAATAACATGAAATAAGATGATAATAATAATAATAATATGAAATGTTGCTTAACATGAAAACTAACCAACATGAAAATTTCCTGTTTTAAAGAATCGCAATATACTGGTATAACCTTTTTTTACTTTATTGTGGAAGTTTGACCATATAACAATTATTAAAGTGAAAGTTGTCTTAAGAATCCATATAGAAGATTGTGACTGATGTTTGTGATATTTTATAGTTTTTTATTTTTTTATTTTTTTTTAAGATTCAATTTATTATTACAGTATCTGATTTATAACTAAGTGTCTGATGTAGCTTTATTGTAATCCTTTAAAACTCCGAGAAAAATCGTACTGCAGTAAGGATCCAAAATTTAGGCTATTTTGCAGGGCCGAGACATATTACTTCTGATTCATATGTAAATATTTACATTTGTGATATTTTGTAATATGAAACTCTGTTTGAGACCAAAAGTGATTATAGGATTATATTTACATTCGCTAAAGTGATGTCACTTCTTTCTTGTTTGTGCCTGTACATGTGATGTCAAAGAATGACTGTTCCAACAATTGGAAATGCATGTTGAAAACGACAATTTCAGGATTTAAAAATAAAAAATAAGATCTTCCAAAAATGAGAAATCTAAATATAACCTTTGAACTGTTAGAAATAGTGTTTATAGTGCTATAACTTCCATTGTCATGCAAAACGAACTACATGAAATCATTACATGCTAGTAAACTTTACTCAGTATGCTTTGTACGGCAATGGAAGTTATAGCACTAAAAACGCCATTTCTAAACAGTTCAATGGCTAATTGCACTATTTTCAGCAATTCATGTTAATTTTTATTTCAACCTTATTTTTGAAACGGTGAACAGTTAATTAAGAGACAAAATAAATACATGTCAATCCATTGTTGTTAAGTCTTATATTAAGGTAAAATTTTGTTTTTTTTTAAATTTTTTTATATATTTTTGTCTTTATCTCCTAAGCTTTATATCAAATTTTTGCTTGTTTGTTTTATAAGATTTATTTGTATCTCTGCTAAGTCATATTTGATGGTTGTAATGAAAAGTCTGTGCATTATAATTGCGCAAATCCATATGACTTTTGCACAAAATAAATATGACAATTGTGCAAAGGCTTATATGACAATTGCACAAAACGTAATTGCCATGTTAAATAAACACCATCTACAAAAATTGCATTACTTTCAGTAAAAAGGCACTCAGTGTTAAGAAACGTTGAAAATACAATAATTCCGATCTGACCATTGTTTACAAGCAACATATTTTCCAACTTGTTGGTAGAAATTTCCAAAGCATTTAATGCAACATGGACGGTGTCTCTATCTTTGGGTAGGACTGGAAGTTTTTTTGCAATGGTTCTCCGTATAATGCAACAGGGACATTTTGTACATCTCAAAGCAACAAAGTATTTTCTTCTATGTTTTGAAGTTCTGTTCAAATTATTTTAGAGGGTCTTGCAGATATATCATCAGATATGTTGCGTACACGGACTTTAGGTCACGTGGTGTTTATTTAACAGTTTAACATGGACAATTAAGATTTGCGCAATAGTAGTATACACCCTTTACGCAAATGACATATAGGGGTTATGAAAATTTTGCACAAATATAATGCGCCACTGAAAAGTAAAACAGGCATGGTGTTGTGATACTACAAACCAACTTTTATTCCGCTGTGTTTCATTAGGACAAAATCTTCACATAAAAAAAGTTTGTTATCACCAACTTGTTCCTCAAAATGGATTTATTTATACCAATATTCAACTATAGTCCATATCACGAAAGTTAATCGTCTCAAACTTGTTTCCGAAAATGGTATTATTTATACCAATATCCAGCTATAGTCCATATCAAGACAATAAAATCAATAGTTATGAACTAATTTTTATGAGAGAATCGTAGAAGTTATTAGCTAGGAATAAAAGTTGGTTTACAGCATATATAGAGAGAGATACTAGAACTAAGAAGGTTGTAGTTATAGTAAGTTTTAAGTAGATCTAAGCTTTGTATATTTATATAATTGATGTTTATACAGCTAGCTTTAATATTTTTTTTTTTACAAATTGTAACAAATATCCAAGCAAAGCAAAATCTTGTGATATATCATATTTCTTAAATTTCGTAAAATTCACACTATTTTTAGCTCACCTGAGCTGAAAGCTCAGATGAGCTATTGCTATCCATCTTCGTCCGTCGTGCGTCGTGCGTCGTCCGTCGTCCGTCGTGCGTAAACTTTTTACATTTTAATCTTCTCCTCCAAAACCACTGGGCCAAATTTAATGAAACTTGGTAACCATCATGCCTGGGTGAAGCCCTCTCAGATTTGCACAAATGAAGGAGTTATGTCCCCTTGGGGCCCCATAAGGGGGGAAATAGTGAAAAACTTTAAAAATCTTCTCCTCTGAATCTACAAGACATATACCTTATTTATTTCATATATAACATCCTTAGGTCATCTAGTTTCAGATTTGCACAAATGGTAGCCATGGGGCTCAAAATGGGGAAATGGTAAGGTGCTGAGTGGGGAAATTGCTAAAAATTATGTATTTGTCAATATATCTTGAAAACTATTAACTTTTTGTATAGGCATGTATATTGGAATATTTTATGTATTGGCCTAACGATCATTTTGATATATGAATGAAGGTCATAGGTTCAAAGGTCAAGGTCATAGCTGCGAACGAATATTTAAATGGTTAATTATCTCAAAAACTATAAACATTTTGTATAGGCATGTATATTAGAATATTGTAGGCATTTGCACAACGATCATTTTGATATATGAATGAAGTTCATAGGTTCAAAGGTCAAGGTCATAGATGCAAACTAATACTTAAATGGTTAATTATCTCAGAAACTATAAACTTTTTGTATAGGCATGTATATTAGAATATTGTAGGTATTGGCCTATCGATCATTTTGATATATGAATGAAGGTCATAGGTTCAAAGGTCAAGGTCATAGATGCAAACGAATACTTAAATGGTTAATTATCTCAAAAACTATAAACTCTTTGTATAGGCATGTATATTGGAATATTGTAGGTATTGGCCTAATGCACATATTAATATACAGATGTTTTAGCTGTTTATAAATAATATATTGTAGCTAGACTTTAAATATGTTATATATAGCATACTTATATAATAATTATTATAAATAATTTGCAAAAATACTTGCATATTATTGGCCCTTACTGCTGAAAATTTTGATATTCTCTTTTATTAATGTCATTGGCCATTGAACCTCTGCATAAGATATGTACTCTTCATCAGGTGAGCGTTAAGGCCCATGGGCCTCTTGTTTTGTTTTTTTTTCTAATCACTACCCTACACACACTTTTCAATCATGACATAGTGGGCGTGGCCAGCAATCCGTCAATCATGACCACACAAAATGTCTTTTCTCTATTTTTTTCCAATTACTATCGCTCATGTGTATCCGCGATTACTATAAGATACATCTGCCTCTATAGGGGTTTCACATGTTTAATAATGTTTTTCATTTTCATTATTATTTCAAGCAAAATTTAACTTTGTAACTGTTGTAAGAAAAGGGAGATAATTGTGAATGGATTGTTATGTGAAGAAATTGAATAATCAAAAACAGTATAAATTATTATTCAAAATAAGAAACACTACTTCTTCAGTGATAATAGTTTGTTGACATAGTCATGGCGTACAACCATGTCTCACCCTTGCGAGAATCACAAAAACAACTACAAGAATCGCCAATCAATTCAAATTCAAACATGAGCGCCAGTTGGGCCTTGTTTCAAATTTAAATATGAGCACCAATTGGGCCTTGTTTCAAATTCAAACATGAGAGCCAATTGGGCCTCGTTTCAAATTCAAACATGAGCGCCAATTGGGCCTCGTTTCAAATTCAAACATGAGCGCCAATTTGGCCTCAATTCAATTTCAAACATGAGCGCCAATTGGGCCTCAATATAAATTCAAACATGAGTGCCAATTTGGGCCTCGTTTCAAATTCAAACTTGAGTGCCAATTGGGCCTAGTTTCAAATTCAAACATGAGAGCCAATTAGGCCTCAATTCAAATTCAAACAGGACTGCCAATTGGGCCTCAATATAAATTCAAACATGAGTGCCAATTTGGGCCTCGTTTCAAATTCAAACACGGGGTAGGTGTTTGGATTTGAAGCGAGGCTTTGTGATTCTGGCTTGCCTGTTTTGCAATTCTCACATGGTAAGGGTTGTACACGGTAATAGTGATCAGAAAAATTTTATAGATTCAAATACCCAAATATTCCTTGTTATTGTATGGTATTATTCTTATATATTGTAGCTATTATTTTATTTTTTTTACATATCTTTAATGTACTATTTAATTGTTTATTTTGGAAAAATAATTTTCTGTGATAAATGTATTTTTTTATTTGGGTACAAAGCTTTTTTGCAATGTTTATTTTTATGGATTATTGTATAATCAAAAAGTTCATATATATAAATACATGTGTTCATGCATTACTTGATTTTGTGGAATTATCTTATTTGCTGTATTGATTTTGTTGTTGATGTTGTTGTAGATTATGACATGTACATAAATCGGTAAATTTTCATATCTCGTTTTCATTAGGGCTGTCATTGATAGATCGATATATCGATACACTTTTTGAATATCGATATCAACAAAAATAGCCACCAGTTTATGGCTAAGGTCTGAGAAGTCAATGACACAAAGATTAATCTGGTTGTAAATGCATAATAATTACAACCCATCATATCATCTCAAAACCCACTAACATGTAAAACAGAGTGCTTATAACATTTCAGACAACACCAGACATGCTAAATATTGGTGTAAAATAATTTGTCTTTGAAAGATTCAACTAAAAATACAAAATTATTTTAATCACTTTCTGATATATCGATATTCAAATTCTCATCAATGACAGCTCTAGTTTTCATGTGTGACAGTAACACAAATTGCCAAAAATCAAACTTGCACTAATACAGTCAAATCTGTCTATAAAGGCCACCAAAAGGAACCAGTAAAAGTGGCGTTTATAGGCAGGTGGACTTTATATACAGGTTCAAATAATATGAATAAAGAACCATTGGGATAAAATTCTACTGGCCTTTATAAGCAGATGGCCCTTATATAGAGGTGGCCATTAAGGCAGGTTGGACTGTACCTATGTTCACTTATTTAAGACCAACTGTCATCGGACGACATAAAAAAGTACTTGACTGTTATCCCATGACACAAAAATGAAAGTATGTAAATAACATGAAATTCCACTTCTCAATCATTCACATATTTTGGCCTGTATGTCAGCCGCTGACACAAAAATAAAACTATGTGAATTACTTGAAAATGTTGCTTCTCAGAGATTCAGGAATTTTGGACCTGCAGTAACTGATGACGCACACAAAAAATATGCAAGTAACTTGAAAGTACTGTTTAGACTGGCCACCATCTGTCGACATAAAAATGAATATACATGTATATACACTGTATACACATGAAATTTTGCTTCTCACGAAAACTAGCTGATGTGAAAATTTCTCAATTTACTAAATAGAAGTTTTAAATTTTACTGACCAAATGTTGTTATTTACTTTAATTTTCTTTTTTTTATGGATTATTTCAGATTGTTTTTTGTATATTTTTGTCATGTTATTTAAGCACAGCACAACTCTAAACTTGACAAAACTAAGGGCAGGTAACTTGTTCCTGAGATGTTTCACTGATTTTCATCTGTCAAAACTGTGGTCCTATAAATGAGTAGAGTGGAGACCCCCTTTGGTCCAGACATTTTGGTCTCGTTTAGGAAGGCTTTGGTGAATGTTGAGACCCCCTTTGGACCAAACATTTTGGTTTTGTTTAGGAAGTCGTTGCTGAATGTTGCGACAATCTTTGGTCCAGACATTTTGGTCTCGTTTAAAAGGCTTTGCTGAATGTAAAGACACCCTTTTGACCATAAATTGTGTTCTGTTTAGTAAGGTTTTGCTAAAAACTGTTTGAAATATCAGTATAAAGGAATATATTAAGTTGTGAACTGTGGCTAGAGAGAGTTAAGGTTGTTGATGTATATATATATATACATGAATTAAGTTTGTTGTGTTTGTTGTTATCGGATGTGAACAAGTTATCAGTGAAATTTGTCTTATCAAGACATCCTCTGGACTAGAAATCTGTCTTAATTAGACACCCTCTAGGATGGAAATTGTTCTTAATATAACACTCTCTGGACCAGAAATCTGTCTGAATAAGATATCACCTCACCAGAAATTTGGCTATACAGTGTAGATGTCAGGGGCCAGAAATTGGCTTAAACAAGCTATCTGGCTAAACAAGACATCTAAAGGATACAATATCCGTCTTAATAAAACATCTTCTGCAATGGAAATTGGTCTAAACAAGACATCCTCCAGACCAGAAATTGGTCAAAGCAAGACCTTTCTTAGACAAGAAATCCGTCTAAACAAGACCTTTCTTGGACCAGAAATCAGTCTAAGCAAGACCTTTCTTGGACCAGAAATTCATCTAAACAAGACCTTTCTTGGACCAGAAATCAGTCTAAACAAGACCTTTCTTGGACCAGAAATCAGTATAAGCAAGACCTTTCTTGGACCAAAAATCCATTTAATCAAAACCTTTCTTGGACCAAAAATCCGTCTAAACAAGACATCTCCCAAGAAATTGGTCTAAACAAGACACTCCACAGAACAGACCAGAAAGGTTGTCCAGTTCAGAGAGTTTTCATTGTAGCTTGTTTTAGCATTATTTATATTAAGGATTGAAACTACATGTATTTATAGTTGTTTTATTACGATATTTGTTGAATTACTTAGTGTTAAAATTTATATTTGTTTTATTTACAAGTTAAGAGTAATTTTTGTGGTTTTTTTTAATTTATAATTATGTTATTTATATAGTAAGTAAAGTGATAAAATGATATGTGTTTACAATATATGTATATGAACTTGAATCGGTATAAAAACCGTACACTGTTTATTTTGAATAAAATCCTACTACCTTTATCTGCAGTAAAAACTTTGTCTTTATTACTTTACTACTCTGTTTTGAGTTCAAAAATCTATTTTTATTATGTTTTTCTAAATAACGCTGCATCTATTTATTGCAAAACCACCTAAAATTTGACTGAACAAATTGTGTGGATTCACTGTAAATATAAGAAGTGATCAGAAATGCTAAAAATATCTGGCTCCGGTTTCACAATCATTCCTTAGCTAAGATTTTCCTTAACTTAAATCTTGCAAATTTTCATATCTTCATAATTTTGTTATTTTTCAAGATATTTAGGAATTTAAGGTGTCAATTTTAAGATATTTTCTAGATTAAAACATATGCATTTAGTTTAGTAAAAAATATCCCTAAGTAGTTCCTAAAAGAGATTACCAAAATTGGCTAAATTTAAGATAAGGAAAATCTTAGCTAAGGAATGATTGTGAAATCGGGACCTGTAATAATTTACAGCTTTTGATGTGTAGTCACACTACAATAATGACATAAATACGGAATGTCTGTATTTACAAATACAGTAGAACTTGGATTGCTTGAATGTCGATGTCTCGAATACCGCAGATAACTCGAATTTATCTGCCAGCCCCAACCAAATCCCTATTAAAATCGTACGTAAATAAACCTTGATGGCTCGAATATCCCTGCAGTAGAACTTTGATTGTTTGAATGTTGATGCCTCTATTACCCCGGATAACTTGAAGTCATCTGCCAGTCCCGACCAAATCTGTTTTAAAATGGTATGTAAATAAAGCTCGATGGCTCGAATATCCCTGCTTGCTCTAACAATAAATATTTCTCAACTTGTACAACTTTTAAATTGTAAACCATATTCTGTAATGCGGTTTGTCGTGTGACTTATATGACTTTATGACTTCCTGTAATGAGAACAAGAACATTTGGTACGTTAAATGATGTACTGATAACGTCAAAATACAGGGCTTTTCCTATCCTGTATTTACTGCTGATATTGGGAGGCATTCCCAATGCAAAACTGAAGCATTTTTTCTTCAAACAGAGAAAAAATTCCCAATCTAGTTTGACTTTCTTCCTGTTTCCGTTTTCTGGAAATAAACCGAGTCTGTTTCCTTCTTGGAACTTAGTGTCACCCACTGATGATAGCCAGATTTAGTGTTTTAATTTCAATAATTTTCCCAATTGAGTCACTCTGAAAATTCCCACTTTGTTTAGGAAAAGCCCTGCAATACATCCTTTTACATAATTGATGGTAATGTTTGTTTTCCAATGTCAAATTGTGGAGAACATTTTCATATTGGTGTATAGACTAAAAATTAAGACAAGATTTGCAGAATACAGAGTCCATTTTTTGAACACAGATCTATCACATATAAATTATAGATAATATGAAAGAACTCAACACTCAACAGACTGGAAATAGAGGTTTTATCCTGATGACGCCAGGACTTCACCTGCAGAACTAGTCAATCGAAATACAACCTAAACTTGCAGTTCATTGAGTGTTGAATTCTTTCCTATTATTTATAATGTTTTGTTTATTTAGAAAGACTCTACTGAATTGAATAAGATCCAACAACAGACTCTAACAACACAATGATTTGGTACTGGTTCTTTTCATTGTCCGTTTACTGATCACACATGTAATAAACCCTCTTGCTGTCAAACGGACATATGTGTACTCTACCGACAGCCTGCCATACGGACACATATGTCCTTTCAATGGAATTGACATCTGATGGTTAAAAGACCAAGATACTCATAATCTTTTGAAATGCAAAATGTTGACTATTGAGATTATAATCTACAATTAACTAATGATGTCATATGACTACAAGCGCGGCCGACATCATAATCTATTGTTGACGTCATATCATTTCGCATTGTGAACTTCAATTTGGCACTGCCAACGCTGCATTGAAAATTAATTTGGCAGCAAGAGGGTTAATAAACCTACTTAACGTGCTGTTCATACCTGATTACAATCAAAGTTCTGTAAATTGTTGTTTTTTTCTCAATTGACTATGATGTTGTTTTTTTCTCAATTGACTATGACCAACTGAGCTGACCCTAGTTTTATAATCATACCTTAACTAAGATTTCCCTTTACTTAAATCTATCAATTTTTGGCTGTTTCTAATGAAACTATGAAGAAACTTATTTTGTCAAAACAAAATAGAGATGCTGTAAGTCTGCAGTGATTGTCAAAGTGACACCTTTAATTCTTAATTAACAAAATTATTAAGGCTTCAAACTTGTCATTTGTCAGTTTTGATTGATTGATTGATTGATCAATCAATCGATTGAATATTTAACTCATATGGAGTGACAGAAATTTTGATCATTCCAGTATGCTGAGGACTCTTTGCAGGAAGGCTTCTTTAATGTGCAATGTCTGCCTTGACACAAGGCATTAGTTTTTAAGGTCTGTTCCAAATAAAAACCTTAGGTAAGGAGCAATTGTGACACTGGATTCTAACTTTGTTGATCAACGACCGTGACAATCTAGATCATTTAATCACAGTAAATATTTACTAAGATTTCTTCTATACAAGCCAGTTGAGTCTTAGAAACCTTATTTACAGGTGACTAACTCTGTTTTGTGTGGTGTTGGTTTTGTCTTTGGAAATCACCCACAGCCACCAAAAATGGGGATTACTTTTTGGCAACTAAACTCCCAAATTATTTTTACCAATTTAAGAATTGTTTATGTATGGTAAAATTAACATTTCATGGTGTA
Source organism: Anadara kagoshimensis (assembly GCA_021292105.1). Lineage (NCBI taxonomy): Eukaryota > Metazoa > Mollusca > Bivalvia > Arcoida > Arcidae > Anadara > Anadara kagoshimensis. Next base: position 10,407,125 of record CM037868.1, on the reverse strand, counting down.
TGTGTATGAAGAATTTAAAATTTTTACATGTATCAAAAATTGAGAGATAAAATGTCACACTTTAGTTGGGTTGGCTATCCACTTGTTTGTCTCTGTTTTTCTTATGATTCTATCACAAAATGTTTATTCTAGGTGTTGTAAAATTGTACATTCAAGCACATTGTGATTCTAGATAAGTCATACGAGTTTATTGTGATTAGGGCATTAATTTGCCTCAAAAATGGCAGTGTTGTATGAAAGTTTGAATTGTTTTTAGTTGGAATTATTATTATATTTGTTGTTTATTGAGATCGATGAACCCAAAATAAATAAGCACTGGATTGTATTTCAGGACAATATGCTCTGTTTAGCTAAACTCTTCCAAGCAAAATTCATTAATTTCATTAGTAGTCATTTACCGCAATTATTTGTTCATCAAAATAAAATCCAGGGATTTTGATAAGTGTCAATGACAACACTTACTTTTATTGTTTTAGAATTTTCATTAAATACTGTAAACAGCGTTACATTAATGACCAGTCAAACCTGTATATAAAGGCCACCAAAAGGAACCAGTAAAAGTGGCCTTTATGGGCAGGTGGCCTTTATATACAGGTTCAAACAATATGAATAAAGAACAATTCTACTGGCCTTTATAAACAGGTGGTCCTTATATTGAGGTGGCTTTTAAATCAGGTAGGACTGTACTTATTTTAGCGATTCTACTTTACAGAAGAAACAAGCAGTTTTAGCGCACCACCTTTTTATGTGTGGACACCCAGCAGTTATTTATGCATCAGTTAAGCGCTGTTTTATTCCAGCGGAAAGTAAAATGCAAAATAAGACTGTGGCTAAATTTTCCTGGCTTACAATATTCTTTCAACGTGTTTCATGCAGTTTACTTTCCAGATGTAATTTGTTAAATTCCACATTAGTTGGATTTTATAATTAGCTCACCTGAGCTGAAAGCTCAGATGAGCTATTGCTATCCATCTTCGTCCGTCGTGCGTCGTGCGTCGTCCGTCGTCCGTCGTCCGTCGTGCGTAAACTTTTTACATTTTAATCTTCTCCTCCAAAACCACTGGGCCAAATTTAATGAAACTTGGTAACCATCATGCCTGGGTGAAGCCCTCTCAGATTTGCACAAATGAAGGAGTTATGTCCCCTTGGGGCCCCATAAGGGGGGAAATAGTGAAAAACTTTAAAAATCTTCTCCTCTGAATCTACAAGACATATACCTTATTTATTTCATATACAACATCCTTAGGTCATCTAGTTTCAGATTTGCACAAATGGTAGCCATGGGGCTCAAAATGGGGAAATGGTAAGGTGCTGAGTGGGGAAATTGCTAAAAATTATGTATTTGTCAATATATCTTGAAAACTATTAACTTTTTGTATAGGCATGTATATTAGAATATTTTAGGTATTATCCTAACGATCATTTTGATATATGAATGAAGGTCATAGGTTCAAAGGTCAAGGTCACAGATGTGAATGAATACCTGAATGGTTATTTATCTTGAAAACTGTTAACTTTTTGGATATGCATGTATATTAGAATATTTTAGGTATTATCCTAACGATCATTTTGATATATGAATGAAGGTCATAGGTTCAAAGGTCAAGGTCACAGATGTGAATGAATACCTGAATGGTTATTTATCTTGAAAACTGTTAACTTTTTGGATATGCATGTATATTAGAATATTTTAGGTATTATCCTAACGATCATTTTGATATATGAATGAAGGTCATAGGTTCAAAGGTCAAGGTCACAGATGTGAATGAATACCTGAATGGTTATTTATCTTGAAAACTGTTAACTTTTTGGATATGCATGTATATTAGAATATTGTAGGTATTAGCCTAACAACCATTTTGATATATGAATGAAGGTTATGGGTTCAAAGGTCAAGGTCACAGATGTGAACAAGATCTGAAATGATTATTTATCTCAAAAACTATGAACTTTTTGTATAGGCATGTATATTAGACTATTTAGGTATTATCCTAATGATCATTTTGATATATGAATGAAGCTCATGGGTTTAAAGGTCAAGGTCACAGATGCGAATGAATACCTAAATGGTTAATTATCTTAAAAACTATTAACTTTTTGTATAGGCATGTATATTAGAATATTGTTAGTACGGGCACAGTGGTCATTTTGATAGATGAATGAAGAGCATGGGTTCAAATGTCAAGATCACAGATACAAACAAGTACTGAGATGATTATTTATCTCAAAAACTATAAACTTTTTGTATAGGGATGTATATTAGAATATTGGCCGAATTATCATTTTGATATTTGAATGAAGCTCATTGGTTCAAAGGTCACAGGTGAGCGTTAAGGCCCATGGGCCTCTTGTTTTAAATTTGTTTGCTTCAAAAAAACTTGAGCAAGATGTTAAATTCTTACCTCAACTTTTCAGCTTTCTCAACTTCTGAAATCGAATCTCACACTCGCTACAATTTTAAGAAATATGGGGATATAATTGTACAGTCCAACCTGATTTAAAGGCCACCTCTATATAAGGGCCACCTGCTTATAAAGGCCAGTAGAATTGTACCCCAATTGTTCTTTATTCATATTATTTGAACTGGTATATAAAGGCCACTTTTACAGGTTCCTTTGGGTGTACTCTCAACTCAACATTAAGAAATATTGAGATGTACTGTAATTTCACTCTTGCCCTAACTGTTGGAAATGTGGAGATCAAATTTCACTCTTTTTGTTTCTTCTAAAATGACATGTTGTGGAATAAGAAATTTTCATTGTGTCCAAAGTTTTGTTTCTTTATGGATACACATACTCATTAATTTTGCTTGCCAGTTGTCATCGAAATAGTATACGTCACAAACTTTCCTTAAAAGAAATCTCAGATCATGACTTTATAGACAAAAACATTGACCTGTCCGTTTGACCTTTTATTAGGAATACTAATTTTCATATTGAGGATCCATCCAGTACATGGGTTGTAATAAGATTTTCAGTTAATACATAAAAAATGTATACGAAATAAACACATGTATGTCCCATACACAAACATGCAGGCTAGTTCCAAAAAGAGATTACCAAAATTTGCTAAATTTTAGTTAAGGAATGATTGTGAAACTGGGGCCAGACTCATATTATAGGTCAAGGTGACGGGCTATACAATGCCACAAATTGGGAACATGAAAATTGTACACGACAAAAATTAATGATTTTACATTAAACAAATAATGTGCTTTTTTTTTAATCTTAAAGGGAGGTAATTGTTTCTCAATTTCTATTGTTATTTTACAAATTTATGGTATTAATTATAGTGTTGATTACGATAAATAATACATACTGCCCTAATTATTTGCAATAAATTAATAATGCACAAAATCAGGACTTATTTGTTTGATTATTATTTTGTTTAAGTGTAAAAGGAGGAAAGCAATGCCTGAAAAAAATCCACTTCCTCGCTGAATGCCCTGAATGAGGATCTACCACAAGGCTAAAGGTCTGGGCAAAAAAATCTAGCAGTAAATCCCCCTATCACACAGCCAAATTTTGTTCACATCAATTTAATAAATTTATAATGCACAAAATGAGGATATTTATTTATTTATTTATTTATTTAATTTATTTATTTATTTATTTATTTATTTATTGATTGATTGATTGCCCTTAGAGTTAATTAAATGAAGTGCAACAGGAGGAAACACCTGAAAAAAATCACTTCCTCCCGGAATCCCCAAGCTGAGGATCTGAAGATCTGGACCAAATTCTGGCAGTAAATCACCCTATTACACAGCCAAATTGTGTTCACATTACTAATGCACAAAATGAGGACTTATTGATATATTTTTCTCTTTAATGGAAAGATTGATTAATTTAGGGAGTTTTTTTATTGACATCAAGAAACCATTGTCTATAGATTTTCTTTTTGTTTTGTTTTGAATGGACTTTGGCATACTTGTCAACAATATTTCACTTATATCGAGATGTCACCAGATATAGAAGTGACATTAAATTGCTCAGGGCAACATGCAGGGATAGTTCTTTAACCTGACACAGAACATAATATTTTTAAGGTCTGTTTTGAAGGATCCATTGACTTTCATTTCAAAATGCAGAGTGCTTGATGAAAGAAATTACCACCTATTTTCAAGTGTTAATCAGATCATGCTGGTATTCCAACGTATCCCTCTTAACATACAGACCAAGCATTCTACCAACTGAACTACACTAGTGGTACTAGCTATAGATAAAGTTACATATTTAGCCTACATGTAATATTCTTATTGCTATGTACTAAAGTCATGTCTCGAGAACTTGTTCTAGTAAATCTTGGATGCTTGGTAAAAATGGAGGAGAAGTGGTGTCTTATGCGTCAGTGAAGATCTTTAACCATATATCAAGGCCGTCAGTTTTGTGATGGTGGAAACAACTGGAGTGCCTGGAGAAAACCAACAACCTTCGGCAAGCAAACTGAAAAACTCTCACACAAAAGGGATTAAAACCTAGGCATTGTTGTTATTAAATGTTGCTAAACATCACATCAGCAATTTTTCAGCTAATCCTGATGAGAACTATTTTATTAATCTATGAATAAGTTCCTGTATGCATGTGAAGTACGAGTGTGTTTTATGGTCTGCCTTGTACCATTGCACACTCGGGCGACCTTAAGGTGCTAGCTCTCCAAGTCAGTATGCCGCACACAAGCATACCACTCCCCCAAGCACATTATACTGACATCAGGTGAACCAGTAAAGGCCAACAGCAAGGAAAATTCACTCCCCACATGTGGTCTCGGTGGGACTCGAACTCAGTGAGAGACCCTGAATTTGTAGACTGAAGTCTTATCAATTTGGCCACCGCAGCCTCGTAAGAGACGTTTTGATGCGTTTAGTGCATGCTTTAGATCAGAAAGGCCTTCACAGACAGTTCTAAGATGAGGAAGCAACTGGAGTGCCTAAAGATATCACCTACATTAATCAAGCTTGGTAAAATAAGAGACATTGACCTTTTCAACTTGCCTGTATTGTGTTTTGTACCAAGGATCTAATATAAATATCCAACAGATGTATCGCTGGCCATGCCTTTTATGTTCTGACACTGGCCTCCATCACGGTACCAAAGAAGCGACACGGCATGTAATGACGTACTAGTGTCAGCAACATCATTAAATGGCACAATTCAGGTCGTTTTTTTTTAAAAATTCTTTTTGTGTGTAATTCAATGCGGGGCCTGTGTGGGAACATTGTTGGCTTGGCCAGCAATTAGTCATTGAAAAAGATCTTTGATAACCGTCCAAACACAATTCTATTCATAAGTTGGTGTGTAATGTTGTGCAAGTTGTTTTGCACTATTGTATAATTGCTAGTGTCACACTAAAACCAAACTGTAACAGGATGAAGTAAATGCAGGATGAGACCAGAGCAGATACTGTGAAGGGGATTATTATTGCAGGGTGAAAATTTCACAATTTCTAAAATCTGGCATTTCATGTGGATGTAATTCTTGTGTAATCAATATAAGTAAGTCGAGTTGAGTAATGGTGTTTAACATCCCAGTCAAGAATATTTCACTTATATCGAGATGTTGCCAGCTATAGGTGAAAGAGCAGAAATTTTGCCTGTGTGTTGTACTGATATTATACAGCAGGTTTCTTTAGCGTGCCAAGATCACCGTGACATGGGACCTCTATAAGTGGTTGTGTATTCTGTATATTAAATCTGCACGGAAATTTTCCTCTTTGCAGTATGTGACATGCATATTAATGCAGTGATTTTCAATGTCATAGATTATTTATAGGTTTCCGATTGGAAAATTGTGTTCAGTAAAGATTGAAAAGTGTTTCACTTTCTTGCGTAATGTTTGTATTGGATTGTCACTAGATGTGGATGAAGTTGCAACCTATGAAATATGTTTAAAGTACAGTCAAACCTGTCTATAAAGCCTACCCAAGGGAACCAGTTAAAGTGGCCTTTATGGGCAGGTTCAAATACTATGAATAAAGAATAATTGGGATAAAATTCTACTGGCCTTTATAAGCAGGTGGTCCTTATATACAGGTTCAATGAATAAAGAACAATTAGGATACAATTCTACTGGCCTTTATAAACAGGTGGCCCTTGTATAGAGGTGGCCTTGAAGGCAGGCTGGACTGTAATGGAAGACATTTTTGTGTCACACACAACATCTTAACTGAAGGACCGCATTACATATACAGCCCAACCTGCCTAAAAGGCCACCTCTATATAAAGGCCACCTGCTTATGAAGACCAGTAGAATAGTATCCCAATTGTTCTTCATTCATATAATTTGAACCTGTATATAAAGGTCACCTGCTCATAAAGACCACTTTTACTGATTCCTCTGGGTGACCTTTATAGACAGGTTTGACTACATTGTACTTTCTATTATAGTGACCATCTCTTTATAAAGACCATCTGGCCATTGCTACTTATATAGGGATGTCAAAAACTACAGCTAAATTTGCAGAAATTTATACATGTGCAATTAATTTAAAAGAGGATAAAAAACCCCACACTGGTTTTAGTGTAATTCATAGGTTCATTGGTTGCATGATCTCCAAAGTATCTACGCGTTCAGTTGATGGGTTACCCTGAAAACGTTTTCAAACCCTATTTTACCTCAAATGTTTAATATATGCCAAAATTTGGTCAAATCGTACTGGGTTTGGGTTACCATGAATTCTTTTTACCTCTTCTGAACACAAATATTCATAATTTCAACTTCCAGCAAGTAATAACTACAAAGACACATTTTTTGAGTGAGTATTTTTTTTTATTACAGGGTATTTTTTGGATTGACTGATTGTATATACTGGTTAGCGAGGTATATTATCAACTGTACATTACATCATCGTCATCATAAACAACAACCAGTGTACACAACCAGCCAATTATACCAAAAACATAATGATAATCATTACTATGTTCATCATTAATACACAATTATGTATGTATCTATAGTAACAGGCTGATGACGACCAAATCAGTCCAAAAAATCATTTTACTTAAGTATACAGGTTACCATTATCATAGTTGTCATAGAAAAATAAGTATTTGATTCAAATGAACAATTCTCCCTAGAAACAGCCAAGACCAAAAAAGTGTCTTAAACCCCTAACATCCCTACATCTATAATGGTACAAGCTACTTCTGTATAATTTTAGATCGTACCATCTGTATGTAGGGATGTTTGGGACAACAGAGCATTTCAGATAGATAAGCTTTAAAAAAAAGCTGCAAGAATTATGGGACAACAAAAATGGGATTTAACATCAAAAACAACTTTGTAATTTTAACATTTGAAGTAAATCTAAAAATGTGATTGGTTGAGAAATAATAAAAATTATTACATTTAACCCCCAACTTAAAAATGACAAGGAAATCTGAATTAAAAATAGTCGATAGCCAATCAGATTGTTATTTGTAAATCTTACAAAATCATAGTATGTAAAAATTTTAACATAAAATTTAAGAACTTTATAAAAGTGCTGGTTTTACTGCGCAATTTTAAGTATAAAACACTTCAATTTTCTTCTCTTAATTAGATATTAAATTTTTCCACATTCCTTAAAGATATTAATGGTATTGATGACACATCGTTTGGTTTTTAAATTTTTTTTTTTTGAAAGACAAACATATATATATACAAGATTGGTTTTTCCATAAAATATTGGTTTTTCATTTAAAAAAAAAGACAAGCAAAGAAATATCTATAAAAATCCAAAATGTTGGAAGTATAATTCAGATCTGAAACTGTGAGACCAGCACACAATGAAATTTATGTAAAGATGAGTAAGAAAAAGAACAAATTGTTTTAAGACCCGAAATCCTGGCATCATCGACAAGTAAAATGTATATAAAATTATGTTAAAATAAGTGCTAATACCCACCAAAATATTCAAAAATCATTTAAAAACTATACTTTATTAAAACAAAAATAACAGATTAAGGACAATAAACGGTCAATATGATATTCTGTTTTATGTCTGTCCATTTTAACAGGAAAATATATCCCAATTTATCTGGACTTGTATTGCTTCTTATAAAAACAACAACTTATATGCTTCATATCTTATTGAACATTTTTGAAACTGATCAATATTATTTATCAACACTTTTGAAATTTATCTGCAGATTATATCAAATTGGTTTGAGGTTAAAAACTGAGAAGAAACTTGTATGTTAAATCTGGGTGACTAAAATGGGAATATGGTGGGCGAGACACTCTCACTTTTTAATGTCCTGAAATTAGGAATATTATTTTTTCAACCAATAAATGCCATTAGTGTGGCTAAAGGGCCAGATTATCAGGAGAGAAAGTTTTCAACTGAATAAAGTTAAATTCTTTTATCCTAATAAATTTTTCTCTTAATTTTTAGAAATAGATTCATAGTTCTCAAATTTTGGAAGTGTTTGTTTAAAAATTTTCCTGCTAAATGGCAACCCAAAAAACAAGAATATCAACAAAAACACCTGTCTACATTAAATGTTGTTCCACTCTTAACTTCCTTGTAATTTCAACAACTGACATAATCTGTCTACTCGTTCATCAAAATTAACCAATGAGATCTTTTATCCATATAAAGCTGATCACTGATTGGTCAATGTCAAAAAATTTCTGTCAATAGATAAGCTCCTGACCCATGCATTGGCAAACACTTTTTGAACATGTTGACCAATGAAAATGGACCTTCTGATTATTCATTGGTACAATTCAAAATATAATCAGGCCAATTACAGACCAAGAATTAGCACTATTATTACTTGTAAATAAATTACAAAAAAACATTTCAATCCATAACAAATAATCATAATTATTTACTTAAAACAAATTATTAGAAATGATTTCATCAGAATTCATTTCTAGGGTTTTACAACAAAATATCAACTTTTACAGTAGCGGACTGACCCAGTATAAAATGCACCTGAACTGGGATATAATTTATCACCTATCTTTTGGGGGAGAAAATAAAATTGAACAATTTAAAGGGAGAAAAACAAATGTGGAAACAATGCAAGGAGTCCATGTTCATTTAAGCATTGAATATTGATTTCAATACTAACGAGTGATGTGGTAAGAGAGTATGTTCTCTAAGCATCATCATTGTATTAATATATCAGTGCCATTCTTTTGAAATGCTGCAAACAAAAGGTATTTTCTCTGAAACAAACAACATAATGTTTGTATCCTTAGTTTAGGTTCTGTCCAACTCTTCAAAATTTCTTAAGGGAAATTGGTTTTAATTTAAAAACAGTCATTTTTGAATTAAGACAAATAAAATTTTTATATGAAATATTTTTACCATTGCAAGAGAACACTTTTCTCAATATATAAAATACATAAATGAAAGTCTTCTTTTTTTTTTTCTTCAAAATTTATATCTCTGTGAAGAAACTATCGCCAAAGAGAATCTTAACCATTTAAACCATCATGCTGACCAAAAAGAAAATTTCTCAAGACTTGCCAGTTAAAGAAATAACATAATAAACATGAATGTTTTCAGAGAAAATACACTTTGATGATGAAAAATATATTAACACAATGATAAACCCATATAATTGTTTTTGATGTACACAAATTTGAACAAATTTTCAGGTGATACATAAATTGCAATGTTGAAAGTGATAAAACAATACAAACCTTCACTACCCTAAATAACTCAAAAGAATCATCCGATATCAGAATAAACTGAATATTCTAATGGTTCATTTAGGGTTGAAATATTTAAATAATTTTTATTGGAATTCATGACTTATCATCCAAATTAAAACAATTATCCAAAATTTGTTATAACTTGGGTTAAAATATCCCATTGCAACTCCTCCCAAATTGGCAAAAGTTCTGAGTAATGAAATTTTTAATCACTACTTTTAAAAATGTTTTATCATCAAGTGAAGTAATATCTAACACAAAAACCCTTGAATCTGATCTGATGGAACTTCTTGGGAGGAGGGAGAGAATTTGCAAAACGGTATGTACATCCCACTTTTTGTTGAGTGGGTGTCCTGAGTTTGTTAAAACCTGTGTACAACAAAATAAAAAGAAGTCAAAAATAAACCCACCACAATGATTTTATACTCTCCAATGAGTGAGCTAGCTCTGTCTGTTTGAGGTAGTTGTTGTAGTGAACATGGCTATACACCCACTAGTAAGAATGTATACAAACTAATATGAATACAGAAAAATACTTCTACATCAGAGTTTCATTTACCAATAACCTCCAGATCATAAACTGATATCATATGCGTTAAATGATCTCGTGTTTGATGATGCCTCAATCCATACAGAGTTTCTTAACTGATCTCATGTGCGTTAAATGATCTCGTTTGATTACGCCTCGATCTATACAGTTTCTTAACTGATCTCATGTTCATTAAATGATCGTGTTTAGTGACGCCTTGATCTATACAGAGATTCTTAACTGATCTCATGTTCCTAAGTTTCTATTCCTTGCAGCCAAAAGTGCCAATGGCTACTAATTTCTGAGAAATATTCCTTGTAGCCAAAAGTGCCAAATTCTTTCAAAAAGTAATATTCTTTAGCAAATTTGTGAAAAATACTTAAAAAAGACTATTTTTTCACAATTTTTAGAAATTTGTCTCCTAATGAACATGGTAGAACTTTAAGTGTTCAGTAGTGTCAAATTTTATTAAATTCAACTAAATTTTGTGACGTGACTTTGGAGAAGCAACAAAACATCAACACAAATTCTTAAAATCTTCAAACTTTGGAAAATATAAGCTGGATAAATAAGTAATTGAAACTCTGGTTGAAGCGTCTTTCTGTGTTACTGTACAGTCATATTGGAACATGTTTGACAGTTAAAGAACAAGCTCAAAACTTCTAAACAAGCGCCTTTTTACTTAAACTGAATGTGAGGCCATGGTAATCCTTACACAGCGATTTAATGATATTCAGTTAGACAACCCCAGCTATATCCCGGTAACTCCAAAATAAGCCTTATACCTCTATAACAATGTTTCAATTTTTTTCAAATGTAATGAAACATTTTCATCATGAAGAGAATCCGACAAGTACAAGTGCGATAATTTTTTCATGAAATTTAAAATCAAAGTTTTTATTTTACCAAGTCAAATACAAAAGAAACATTTTTTTAAATGGTCGAAATAGTCAAGATATTTTTTTTTACAGCAAGTTTTAAAATTTCTTGGTAATAAATAATTTAAAAATTTGATGTGGGACACACATGATTTTGATAAATGGCGATTTAGAGGTCTAAACAAGGGCTAGTAAGTTTTACCATTTTTTAGTAATAAAAAATATGGTCATTCAGACGTCTGATGTCGGTTTGGACAAGCCCGGTTTTGACTTGCAGAGATTCAGAAGTCTGGACTTTTCTGTTTCCCTGTCTACTGTCCAATGTGACTGTACAGAATATAATGAATCATAATAATACAACATACAATTACATACACAGCAACCGATTACGAAAAAAAAAAAAAAAATAAAAAAAAAAATTCTTCATCATCAACATAGTTTTACACACCTGTATACATATACAAAAATTATCCTGAATCATCATCAAAGTTTGTTTATATAAATTTTTCCAATAGAATTCATCGATACAAATTTGGTATATAAATGCTCCAATAGAATCCACTGTTACAAACTGAAACCACAACTTTTTACTGAGGTAATAATAATAATAATAATAATAATTATAAATGAAATGCAGAACAATCAAAAGGGAGATAACTCATATATAAACCCCAGCTTGAGACAACTTGAGCAAAGGATACATACAATAACAATAATAATATAAATTCAAATACTCTCTTATTACAATAACTTTTCACCGGGTTCAATAATTGCCATAGCAACATCAAATCACCATGACAACATCATAACACATGATACATGAAAACTGTCAACACTCAGAGCCAGTGTGTTTTCTCTCATATCTATCCCTCATGTTTTATATATTTTTAAAAAATAATTCTCCACACACTAGCAACGAACAATGACAATTATCCTAACGATGTTCTAAAAAATTACAAACCAGCAACTCAAGTTGTCTCCCCCTGAAAATTTCCTGAGGTTCTTCATCTACGCCGTCGTCGTCATCATCATCATTTTCAGAGGTAATATAATAATAATAGTAATAATAATAATAATAATAACACTCAATAATGAATAGAAAGAGTATATATATATATATATATATAATATTATATATATATATTTATATCATATACATATAAAGTCAGATTGCTATCTATAACAGGATTTTAGTACAATGTAATTGATCTCGATCCCTGATTTTATATAATTTTTATCATCAAACTAAATATAAATATCCATTTTACTGATATTGTCAACTTTGTTTTAATCAATTAACTAATGGTAAACGCCTGCCCTCACATAGTGACGATAGCAATATCAAGGCGTCCTGAATTATAATAATGCAAGTATGAAAAATGACCCGGAATTCAGCAAAAGACGACCCCTGCTCGCTGTAACAAATAATGACTGCTCCCTGAGATTATCCGAGCAGGTGAAGTCTTGAGGTAGTATTTCCACTTGAGGTAAAGTGAAGACGTAGTATGTTAATTTTTTAATTTCTGAGTCAATTAATATTGAATGCAAAGAAATATAATAATTATATAAAAAAAGAAGAGAGAGAGAGTAAACAAAAAAGAAAGAAAAAACAACAGAAGCGGGCTCTGTAGTAACAAAAACATCAACAATAAAAATACAAATGTATACAGTTTTGTCATCCGATGAAAAATGGATATATATATATGGTATACATATATAATGTCATAGTCCATTTTCTCTTCTCCAAGTTGTACCACATTCAAAATGTCGGTTTAAAAATGATTTTTATTCCAAACATTTAAGTTAGTCAAATGGTACAACATTTCTCATACAACTTAAGACATCTCATCCCAATAAAATTACAGGAAACAGCCAACAAACTTGAAAGCGTCAAAAGAATACACTCAAATTACTCAAAACATTTCAAAAAGTCAAGTTTCAAGTTATGTATTTTGAATTTAACAAACAATTCTTAATAATGATTTTCCAAACATTTTCATCTGCAGTCATAAATGCAAATAAGTCTCCTTAAATTGAATAGATAAAAAGATGCAAGTTTTCCTAACGTTTTCAAATTAAGATTTTTAAAAAAAAATATACAATAGATTTTTTTTTGGTCTGTCCCCTTTTTGATGACAAAGAACAATGTGTATAAGTGTATAAACTTCAACACACAGTTTTCATAGAAAACAAACAAAATTACTTAAACCACAATTTTTTCATGAAGATTTGGCCAAAGGGGACCTTGTTAGCAGTGGTCGAAAATGCACACTTAAACCTGAATCTGAACCTCTCATGGCCGAGAGTTTGAATCCTACTGAGGCAGTCCTTGTATGATAATTTGTCAGTTCTTTTGCTCAAAGTCAGTGGTTTTCTCTGGGTACTCCCAGTTACAACCACCATTCCAGCATTGACCACCTTGATTGCGAGTGAAAGAACTGGAATGGGGTGTCATTTAAATCCACTTCATGGTTCATTAGTGAATTTTTTCTTAAATTTTTGAAGACCTGTTAAAACACAGATTCAAACTTATAAGTGTAAGTAAAGAATATGAAAATCATTATTATTATTTCTAAAAATTTAAAAGAGATGCATGTTACTATTATCAAATAATAATGTTTGACTTCGATAGATTTACCAAAATGTCCATTTTTTTCTACATGATCAGACTTTAAGTCACCAGTCTAACACCTTCAGACAAAATGTTGCATACCTATTAGATGCTGAGCTTAACAATTAGATTTTTTTTTCTATTTTAGAATATATCATCTTACAAATCAATTTTTGAAATATATTGAAATGAATTCCTCAATTATCAATGAACTTTTGGATTATTTTCAATGAATTTTTAAACAATTTCAGAGGAAACTGCAACTTATTCTTGAACTTTTCAAAATAATTTTTTAAATTTAGAATAAATTCTGTAACTTATTCCTGAATTTTTCAGAATAACTTTGACGATTTTCAATGAAATTCTGACCAATTTCGGAATAAATTGTGTTACTTATTCTTAATTAGAGAATAAATTTTGCTAATAAATTCTCAAACAATTTCCAACTATGAACTAATTCCTGCTTCATTTCCGATTTCCGTTTCGGATTTCCCAGAATGAGGTCTATAAGGGTATACATTGTATTCTTACATTGACCACGTCACATTAAAACAGAGCTTATAATAATAATAATCAATGAGGGAAAAACAAGTGCATAAATCACAAAACAGAAAGTCAAAGAAAAATAAAATTGACACAAAAACATGCACAGTTGATGGTAGTACCTTACACTTAAATGTATGTATATATATTTAAAGATATATATATAAATATTATCAAGGGAGGTAACTCATTTGCCCCACACGAGGCATTTGATATAATTTGTATTTCATCATCTACTTACAAAGCTAAAATAACTCTAAAGAATTGAGGTATATCATAAATGTCACACCAGAATATATGTATATATATATATATTTATATACCGACAAAGACTGTTTCAGAAATACGTATATTCTAAAGCCAATGTCTTTCTTCAGTAAGGGTTGGTCATATAAATATTTTATACCAATGTAATAGTAAAATTCCTACTCCTCTTAACTGGTCAGATAAATAATCCTATTTATTTCACTGAAATAACAGAGAGCTACATGTATTCTTACCTCCACCCCCTTCCCCATCATGTTTTAATTTCAAAATACTAAGAAAATAAAGAAATTTGACATGGTAAGATGTTCCTGATAAACTTGAATCTAAGCAAGATATTACGACTAAAAAAATTTCACTCACTATACATGTAACTACCATAAAGAAAGTTGAGTTTTACACCCCAGTTCAGATTTTTTTAAGTATAGGGAGAAGTCAGTTCAGTTCAGATTTTCAAACTTTCTCACTAAGACCTGCCAAAGTGAGATTTAAAGCTATACAGTGAGAGGCACTCTGATCCATAAGCGTGTGCTTCAAACCACTTGGCCACCACGACCCCTGAGAGAGAGAGAGAGAGAGAGAGTGATTAATGGTGTTTAACGTCCCAGTCAAGAATATTTCACTTATATCGAGACGTCGCCAGCCATAGGCGAAGGTGCAGAAATTTTGCCTGTGCGTTGCGCTGATGGCATTATACAGCAGGGTTCTTTATCGTGCCAAGCCTACCAAGAGAGAGAGAGAGAGAGAGAGAGAGAGAGAGAGAGAGAGAGAGAGATGGTGAATATATCATTTCTGAAACAGACATTGTGTACAACCATGGCATAATTATCAATTTAATTTACAAAGGATGAGTGTATGATGAATGATTTTACTCCTGGGATGTCCACGGTCATAAGTCAGTTTCCATGGCAATGGATCACTGTTGTGAATTCACCCTTAACTGCATCCATAATATAACATGAGCTGCCTTTGGAGAAGATAATAAAAAATTTTACTGGAAAAAAAGAAAGGAGAAAAAAATACGAAGAAAAAATGGAAACCAGTTGTCAGGAAACTGACAAGTGACCGAGCTCATCTCATATAGGTGAATAATTATATAATGGGGAAGTGGAAAAAATGGCAAGATGTAATCAAAATCCAATGTATCATACATAACATAGTAAGATAATTATAACAATATGCATCTACAATGAGGTCAGATCCTACATCAAACAAAGGCCAGCCAGATCAACATGTGAACAATGTCAGATCAATAAGGTCAAATCCACAAATCTAGATCAAACAAAGGCCAGCCAGATTGACATGTGAACAATGTCAGATCGACATGTGAACATCAGATCTACATGTGAACAATGTCAGATTGACATCTCTATAAGGTCAAATCCACATGTCTAGATCAAACGAAGGCCAGTCAGATCAACATGTGAACAATGTCAGATCGACATCTCTATATGGTCAGATCCACAGAAGGCCAGTCAGATCAACATGTGAACAATGTCAGATCGACATCTCTATAAGGTCAAATCCACATGTCTAGATCAAACAAAGGCCAGCCAGATCAACATGTGAACAATGTCAGATCGGCATGTGAACATCAGATCTACATGTGAACAATGTCAGATTGACATCTCTATAAGGTCAAATCCACATGTCTAGATCAAACGAAGGCCAGTCAGATCAACATGTGAACAATGTCAGATTGCACTGTGAACAATGTCAGATCGACATCTCTATATGGTCAGATCCACAGAAGGCCAGTCAGATGAACATGTGAACAATGTCAGATCGACATCTCTATAAGGTCAGATCCACATGTCTAGATCAAATGAAGTCCAGCCAGATCAACATGTGAACAATATCAGATCGACATGTTTATAAGGTCAGATCCACGTGTCTAGATCAAACGAAGGCCAGATCAACATGTGAACAATGTCAGATCGACATGTGAACATCAGATCAACATGTGAACAATGTCAGATGGAAATGTCTATAAGGTCAGATTGCCATGTTTAGATCACACAAAGGCCAGATCTACATGTGAACAAAGCCAGATCAACACATCTATGAGGTCAGTTGGACATGTGGAGACGCAAGGTCAGATGAAAATGTCAAGACCCAAGGTTAAATGGAAATGTTGAGACCCAAGGCCAGATAGACATGTCGAGACCCAAGGACAGATGGAAATGTCGAGACCCAAGGACAGATGGAAATGTCGAGACCCAAGGCCAGATCAACACATCTATAAGGTCAGTCAGACATGTCTAGACCCAAGGTCAAATGGAAATGTTGAGACCCAAGGCCAGATGGACCAGATTGACATATCAAGACCAAAGGCCAGATGGATTTATGTACTAAGTCAAGACCCAAAGCCGGACCAACATGTGAACAAGGTCAGATCAACACATCTATAGGGCCAGACCAACATGTAAACAATGTCTATACGTCTGAAGTCAAATGGACATGTATAGACTGATGACCACATCATGTGCCAAAGTAGGTAGACATGTCTTGGGGACACAAATATTTTGTTGTCATTTGGAATCACATATAACCCCCAAATCTGTGGAAAATTGGAAAAACTGAACTATTTAGGATACTTGATAATTTTCATATGTATTTATTTTCATACAGGAAAATGCTTTCAAGTCTTGATAAATCAATTTTAGACTAAATCTGAAAATTTATCTTTTAATTTGACCAATTAATATACAAATGACAAGGCATATATATAATACTAATATCTCTTATTGATAGGGGACGAAATAGAGACCCAAAAAGTTTGTTTTAGTGACATTGCTAGACCTTGTGGGGTGGAGGTGGGTGGTGGTGATGTTCAATCTGACTCGACTGATGTCCAACTGACCTTTCTAGATTAAGGTCAGACCTTCAGGTTCAGCAAGTCCCCCTGTACCAACAATTTTCTGTCATTTACCTTATTATAATGCCAATGAAAAAGAGTTAACATTAATAGTGCTGACACATCCCTAAAATGTCCTAATGACGACAAAAACAAATAGTCCCCACAGACAGACAGACAGACAGGTTTTTATACAATTACTATAAATGTGGTCACTATGACAACAACATACATGATACATAAATTACACATCCGACAATAAACTACACACAAATAATAATAATAATGTACAAATATTCCTTGACCACTGCACTGGATTCATGACGACTGTCTATACATAGGTCAACATTTCATATTAAATCATCAGTGTTTAAATTATAATAAAAATAATAATAATAATAATAAATGATGAAATTTGTCCTTTTTTCATCTTTTTGTAATTAGCACTATTATTTTTTCAATCAAAATTGTTTTTTTTATCCTGTACGTTATTTCAGAACGTATAACAACTTTTATATAATATCTATATATAACACTTGTGTCAAAGGTCAACTCTATCTAGATGGATACACAAGGTCAAACCTTGACAGAGGTAAGCAAGGTCAAGGTCAACTCTTGTAGATGATGGGTCCTTGCAACATTTATTGTCTTATGTTCCCTGAGCTGTCCTTTTCTCTATAAATCCAGTTTATCGCAGAATTCACTTCAGATCCACTGTAGGTAACCGTGGAGAACTTTCAATATATTCTCGTTACCCTGTACTCTAACCGTTGAACCGTCATCACATCACAAAATCGGGTAACTAATAATTTAGTTTCCACCTGCTCATTGCAATAGACAGATTGAAATTTATATGAAGCATCAAACTTTTCATCACTTTATCAATAACACAGACAAAAAAACCATGATGATTAAAATTTTCTTTTCCTGATGGGACTTGAATCTATATCTGGCTAATCTATAGCTCTGAGAGCTCTGATTTTCCAGATTAACAAGTATGAGATTTCCCAAACCATCCTATATTTATATGGACTACAATCATTCTAAGTTTTAATTCATTATTTAGTTCTAAAATTAAAAATTTCATATAAATGATTTCATTGTTCATTTATTACTTCAGATTATGCAAATAAATGAAACTGCAAGTGTTTTGGTTTTTCCCCATCAACATACAGATAGAGATATTGTATTCAAGAAATGTAAAAATACATGTAAAAATTTCAAAATAAGTAATAAATATAAAATATGCATATCCTGATCATTCTTAAAATATTTACACACACCTTTTCCTTTCATAAAAGAATCAGGAAATTTATCACCGGAAAAAAGTACAAGATATCATACAAACAGAGTGAGCCAATGAGTGAGGAAATGGAGGTTTTATTTTCATCCATCTAAGTCAAGAAGATTTGATTTTTATGGATACAAAGATATTTTAATCTTTTCATCAGCCACTGTCCAGATCATTGTATTTTTATCTGTCCCAGTCCAAATAATTTTATTTTCATCAGCCCCAGTTCAGACAATTTTATTTTCATCAGCCCCAGTCAAGAAAATTTTATTTTTCATGGATAAAAAGAATATTTTAATCATCATGTTTATTTTGTTTCATCTCAGTATACATTAAAATACATGTTAAAAATATCCAACGACATAAAACACTCTTAAAAACTTTTCATTATGTATGATAAAACACCCGTTGTATAAATCAGGTATCCTGTCCTCCGGATATCCATCACAATTGACGCTTCATTAAAAATCTTCCAGAGTTTCTTCCAACTCGTCTTCATTAAGAATATCAAAAAGTTTTCTTCACATAGTAGAAGGATCTGTGGTGCTGATGGCAGATGATTAATTAATATTAAAAAGGCTTATATAAAAAAAACGCAAAACATTACCCGTATCCAATCCAAAATATCAATTGTAAAACCAGGAGAAAGAGCTGTATAATTGATTCTACTTGGTTGTTTAAAAAGCCCTGATAAAAACACTAAAATCACCATGGAAACAACAAAAAATCATTTGTCAATGGTTTTTTCTTTTTCTTTTTTCTTTAACAGCTGTAAAAGTTTGGTATTCATAATAATACAACAATTAAAATGTTGTCAAAAATGCTTTTTTTGTTTTAAAAGTTTAATATTCCTGACAAACATTTAAACCTTAATGTTCTGACTGCCATGTGAGCACATTTTACCATTGAGAATATCCTGAGGTGATTTGGTTAAATGATGATTACCTCCCCTGCCGTTTACCAACGGAGAATTATCGGACCTCCGACTGTTGTGGAAGGGAGGCGACTGACCCAGATAAGGAGGAGGTAGATTTTTCTGGTTATGACCCCTAAGCAGATGGTGGTCAATGTCTCCCTGAGGCCTGTAACACTGATTGATTTTCTCCCCTGACAACGATGGAGAAGAGTTTCCAACAATGAGGTTATTTGGTTGAGAATAAAGATGGGTACGACTTGTGTCTCCCAGCGGATGATGAGGTACCTTGTCACCAGAATTATGAGAAGGTTTAAATGAGGTAGAGTGTTGATTCGCACAAGAACTGTTTTTAGTCTGTGTAGCAGGGACAGAAGGAGTTTGTTCTGTCCCAGTACATGTAGTATTGATTTCACTGTGAGCACTATGTGTTGGTGGTGGAAATCCCTGCTGCAGTGTGACATCACCATCCACAGAAGTGTCTCCATCCCTTCCTCCTCCTTTACTGACGAAATCCCCAACCCTCACCATTGATGGCGAGGGAGGTGGGGGAGGTAGATCCGATTTGTTGGATATTTCGTCTTGGTCACTCGGACTTAATCGTCCCGACCTATTTTCCTCTGTACTTTTATTGATATCGTCCAGAGATCCCTGCTCTTGGTTTGATGAGGACCTGGCTTGATCCTCTGAGGTATAACTTCCATCACTGGCTGCCAACATAGCTGCAAGTAGACCCCTTGTTTCCTGAAAATAAATCGAAGTTCACAACTGTTTTATCTGAAAATTCATGTACATCTGGATTTTCAGTGGATGACTAGAGTTTTGTTGCAAAATAAAATGTAAATCATACCTGCCATTTATACCTAACTGGTTCAACATTTTACAGAGATAATTGAGACATTGATTGATTGAATGGGGTTTTATATCCAGGTCAAGAATATTTCACTTATATTAAGATGTCACCTGCTGTAGGTGAAGTGACAAAGTCTCCAATCTTTGCAGTGTGCTTATACATTTTGTATATACCAAAATAAGGCACAATCTTTCTAATGGTCATATTTATTTTAAAGTAGAACGTTCAATAACAAATTTAGATTTTACAAACATGGTGTCGATGTCTATGTTAATCCAATTTGAAACCAAATATTGTCATTAAAATGGAAGAAAGTTTATCCATGTAGGATAGGGAAATGCTCTGGGTAGAACATTTCAGATTCGACCAGCCTTGTCTCTTGAATAAAATGTTCATCAAGATACTCATAATGGATTCTTATAATCTAGTCTTACCTCTGACTGGTGAGGATTTGTTATAAATGTGGTCACATGACCATTTGGGATATGCCCATTTCTCATTCCACTTTTAAATGGGACATATCCATTGATTCTGTTTCCATTGGTTGTCACTATCAAATTTCCACTGCCACAACCCTAAAAACAGAAATACAATAAAGAACATTTCAAAATATACAATCCCCTCTCTCCCCAATATAGAGTCAACCCTGTCTATAAAGGCCACCCAAGGGAACCAGTAACAGTGGCCTTTATGGGCAGGTGGCCTTTATATACAGGTTCAACTAATTTGAATAAAGAACAATTGGGATACAATTTTATTGGCTTTTTATAAGCAGGTGGCCCTTATATAGAGGTGGCCTGTGAGGCAGGTTGAACTGTACAATTCATCTTGGTGATGCAACATGTGTCAAGTTACTCCCAACCTTGGGGCCTCGGTGGCCAAGTTTTCTAAAATTGTGGCATACAGATCAAAGCATCTCTCACCACCTACGTTCAAACCTTTTAAGGAAGATCCTAGTATAAGTTACGTAGAGTTGAGTAATGGTGTTTAATGTCCCAGTCAAGAATATTTCACTTATATCAAGTTTTAGGGATATAGGCAAAGGTGCAAATTCTTTTAAAATATTAAAAGCCAATTTAATAGCTTACGGACACTGATCAAGCACCCACTTGTCTTTCACTAATACTTTTTGACCAAGTATCTATCAATTAACTCACTCAAAACAAAAAAATCCACTTCGTAGACTTTATGTCGTAATTTTCATTTGAATTTGTCGCTTAACCATTGTTAAACTAGTCTTAACATATCTGAATCTGAGAAAAATTGACATTTTTCAACCTTAATTTTGCCAGCATTTTTCCATATCAAATGTAATTACAAGTTTCAAACAAAGATTTAACCTTTAACCTACCCAGTATTCTTCTTACCTTAGAATCTAAATGATGATTTTCGGGTAACATCCGAAGCATTGGAGTGTACGACTCCATTTCATGCATATCTTGACCATTACCTATTCTGACCATGCCATTACCGTGACCAGGAATATTACCGTTGTTATGGTGATGTGGAGGCTGTACATGTGGTGGATAATTGCTGGAAAAACACCTGTTGAAGAAAAGAAAACAAATGGTAAAATACTAGATAAATCGAGTAACCACACTCATCACCAATTTAATTTTCATTGAAACAGATGAATATTCTTTTTCATAAAAAATATGTAATTAACAAACACTAAATTTTGTGAAATTTATTTACATGTTTTATACTTTGATGAATTGTAAGAAATTACTTGAAAACTTTAACACAATCTCTTGTATGATAATTTTTTTCTGCTAGATTGTTGTACGTGTTGGAGAGCTGTCAGAAAGAAATCAAGTCGGACATACACACATTTTTGTGTGTACAATTGCAAAGTTTCATTATTGTTAAAATCTGGCAACTTTTATTAAGCATTCAACTATATTTGTGATGAAGAATTTGATATACATGTATTGTCAAATGAAAAGTAAAATACATATAACAGTAAAACACTGTATATAAGGACCAATGATGGGTGCAAAGAAACATGGATGTACAGTCCAACCTGTCTTATAGGCCATCTCTATATAAGGGTCACCTGCTTATAAAGGCCAATAGAATTGTATCCCAATTGTTATTTATTCATATTATTTGAACCTGTATATGAAGGCCTCCTGCCTATTAATGCCAATTTAACTGATTCAATTGGTGGCCTTTATAGACAAGTCTGACTGTATAGCTAATAAATATATATATATAACTTACTTGTTACGTAGCATTATGATCAGTATACATATGATGACACAAACTACGCCGATGGTTATACCAACAATTATACCAAGCTTCTGATCTTCAAATATATTTGGCTGATCAGTGGTTCCCTCTGTCAATACAGAAAACAGTTCCAATACATGTATTTATATTTGAAAAATTGTTACGAGAGAGAGAGAGAGAGAGAGAGAGAGAGAAATAGCTGGACATTGAAATTTTAAAGTAGATTACAATTCATCAAGAAATAAAATTCCAAATTGGTCACACAATTAATATAGTGAAATGATATCCACATACACATTTGGGGGTCTGACTTCCCATCTAAGAGGGAATTTTTTTTCTCCAACTTACTTCCAGAGGTTGCATGATGTTTCTGGCAACAAAAACCCATAAAAATGATTGAAATTTTTGACAAAATGTAGGAATTTTTATGACATAAAATAATACACAAAACTTAATTTTAAGATACTTCTTTAAGACACATACAATCGTAAGAGAAAAAGCGGAGTGGAGTAATAGCGTTTTACACCTCAATCGGGATTCTTGGTGATCAGTTCATGGATGGTGAAGGAAACTGGGGTTCCTGGAGAAAAATACCATCAGCAAGTTGAGGAACTGTCAAACTTTCTCACGAAAGGACCTCTCCGGAGTGAAATTTCAATCTCGGCAGTGTGGGGCACTGTGACCAATAAGTGAGTGCTTTAGACCACTCAACCAACGTTTAATATAAAATGTAGATCAATTCGTCACTTGTGCTTCATTTACGTAAAATTTATAACATAACACGAAATCTTGTTTTATTACATCACACATCGTTTTTTATTACTTAACAAGGTGTTATTACATTACTCGAAAGAAATTATTACATTACAAGGTGGGTATTACATTACTTGGCATTTATTGCATAACATGGCATAACAAACCTCTTTTACATGTAACAATATACATACCAAGGTTATCAACAGGAGCTAGTTTGACCGATTGTTTTTCAGTACTCGGACCTTGTCCTGCCGCAGTACAAGCACTCAACTTTATATAATATCCATTAGCTGACAGTCCCTCAATAATAACCATGGTACGACTCCCTGTAATAATAAACAAACATTAAAGTCGCTTTAAAAATCCAGAAATTTCTCCCTTGTTTAATTTTAACGTAAATTCACAAGAGTAACAGTATGTGAGAATAAAACATTCACAAATCTTTAAATTGATTTTATTCACTTGCATTTCCTTGCTGTATCCGATGATGTGAAATTAAAAGTACACAATTAACTTGAAGATTTGTTTCTCCTTAAAAATTAACGAAAATTTCCCAATTTACAGTAAATAAAATTTACAGGATAAGTTATAACAAGAGGCCCATGGGCCTTAACGCTCACCTGAGGAAGAGTACATTATCTTATGCAGAGGTTCAATGGTCAATGACATTAATAAAAGAGAATATCAAAATTTTCAGCAGTAAGGGCCAATAATATGCAAGTATTTTTGCAAATTAATTATAATAATTATTATATAAGTATGCTATATATAACATATTTAAAGTCTAGCTACAATATATTATTTATAAACAGCTAAAACATCTGTATATTAAAATGTGCATTAGGCCAATACCTACAATATTCCAATATACATGCCTATACAAAGAGTTTATAGTTTTTGAGATAATTAACCATTTAAGTATTCGTTTGCATCTATGACCTTGACCTTTAAACCTATGACCTTCATTCATATATCAAAATAATTGTTGTGCAAATGCCTACAATATTCCAATATACATGCGTATACAAAAAGTTTATAGTTTTTAAGATAATTAACCATTTAAGTATTCGTTCGTGTCTATGACCTTGACCTTTGAACCTATGACCTTCATTCATATATCAAAATGATCATAAGCCAATACCTACAATATTCCAATATACATGCCTATACAAAAAGTTTATAGTTTTTGAGATATTTAACCATTTAAGTATTTGTTCAATTCTATGACCTTGACCTTTGAACCTATGACCTTCATTCATATACAAAAATGACCGTTAGGCCAATACCTACAATCTTCCAATATACATGCCTATACAAAAAGTTTATAGTTTTTGAGATAATTAACCATTTAAGTATTCGTTCGAGTCTATGACCTTGACCTTTGAACCCATGACCCTGATTTATATATCAAAATGATCGTTAAGCCAATACCTACATTATTCCAATATACATGCCTATACAAAAAGTTTATAGTTTTTGAGATAATTAACCATTTAAGTATTTGTTTGCGTCTATGACCTTGACCTTTGAACCTATGACCTTCATTCATATATCAAAATGATCGTTGTGCAAATGCCTACAATATTCTAATATACATGCCTATACAAAAAGTTTAGTTTTTGAGATAATTAACCATTAAAGTATTCGTTCAATTCTATGACCTTGACCTTTGAACCTATGACCTTCATTCATATATCAAAATGATCATTAGGCCAATACCTACAATATTCCAATATACATGCCTATACAAAATGTTTATAGTTTCTGAGATAATTAACCATTTAAGTATTTGTTTGCGTCTATGACCTTGACCTTTGAACCTATGACCTTCATTCATATATCAAAATGATCGTTAGGCCAATACCTACAATATTCCAATATACATGCCTATACAAAAAGTTTATAGTTTTTGAGATAACTATTTCAGTACTTGTTTACATCTGTGACCTTGACCTTTGAACCCATGACCTTTATTCATATATCAAAATGACCATTGTGCCATTACCTACAATATTCTAATACACATGCCTATACAAAAAATTCATAGTTTTGCAGATAATTTACTATTTTGGTATTCTTGGATATCTGTGACCTTTACCTTTGAACCCATGACCCTGATCTATGTATCAAAATGATCGTCATGTCAATACCTACAAATAACTGAAAATCCTATGCCATTATCACAAGAAATGTTAAAAAAATAGCATTTTTTATCAAAGGTCAAAAACTGGGACATGACCTTGACCTTCGACCTTGACATCAATTGGAAGAAAATTGCAAGACAAGATCAACAGTGAAAACTCCATACAATTATCTTCAGCCGTTATGAAGTTATAACAATAAATGTCTTATTTTAAAAATTATGTAATTTTACGCAAAAAACGCGTAACCTATTTTTCGTCTAATTTTCATGAAAAACACAATTTCAATGTTCCCAGGTATGCTGAATCCAAATATCCAATCAGAATTTGCCTGCACCTTTTGGTTTCAGAGAAGAAGATTTTTTTGTCTTTTTGCTATTTTTAGTAACAGCGGCCATCTTGTTGGGCGTGGCCAAACCCCGAACATAATTTTGAAAGGCTGTTACCAAGGCATTATAATCACCAAGTTTCATCAAATATGGCCCAGTAGTTTTGGAGGAGAAGATTAAAATGTAAAGTTTACGCACGACGGACGACGCACGACGGACGGTGATAGATTGCAATAGCTCATCTGAGCCTTTGGCTCAGGTGAGCTAAAAATTTGATTAATTTAATCAATTAAGTACATGTAGTCAAAACCAGTTTTTGCATGCATAAAATATTTTGCAATTTATTTTTTTGAAAAGATCAAAATGAATAAAACTTTATCCAACTGAAACACCCTTTATTAAAACTGTAAAATTAATAATGATATGTTAATTTTTTTTAATTGAAGTTTCAAAATACATGTACAATGTATGTGCTACATCCCAACCTGCCTTAAAGGTCACGTGTACTGGTTCCCTCGAGTGGCCTATATAGACAAGTTTACTATTCTCCAGACTTTGCCTAAAAGTAACTTGTACTGGTTCCCTTGAGTGGCCTATATAAACAAGTTTACTGTTCTCCAGACTTTGCCTTAAAGGTCACTTGTATTGGTTCCCTCGAGTGGCCTATATAAACAAGTTTGACTGTACTCCAGACTTACCATTTACACTCTTTGTTTTCCATGTTGTACTACCGTCAGATTGATACATGACTAGATATTCTGTTATGTTTCCATGAGTCATGGCTGGTGGTGTCCATTCTATGATGATTGCTCGTGGCTTTGACTTCACTTTAACATTCCTAGGTGCTGTTGGTACTGTAAGATATAAATGATAAGTTCAATAATATACTTGTATGATGGTTGTTTGTGTGTTGTTTATATAATGGAGGGAATTTTTTTTACCAGATTAATTTGTTTTAGATTCAGGACCTCTCCGGAATCTCTCTCTCGTACAGACATTTGGACTCCAAATTTAAGGACTATTTAGGGTCTTTTCAGGGTCTTATTTGCAAATTTGAGGCCTAATCAAAGGGACAATTTTAGCAAAAAAATATTGGAGCAAAGCCAATTAAATCAATAAAACAATTATCTACGTTTCAAAGTAATGACACTTGAAGTGGAGGTTGAAGTTGGGCAATCGGTTGGGCCAGGTACCTTTAAGTTTAAATTGCCCATTTTAACATTACTTATTAATTAATTATTTATTGATATGAGTCTATATGCAACCACTTAATATCGAAATACAGACACCCAACTGGCCAAATTCAAGAGCTTTTTAGGGCCTTCAGGATAAATTCAAGGGCTTTTTAGGGTCAGACTTGTTTTAGGGTCTTTTTAGGGAAAACCTCAAAATTTAAGGACTTTTCAAGGCCTGTACGAACCCGAGATTGCCATTCCCAGAAATTAGGGCCTCAGAGGCCGAGTGGTCTAAAGTGTCTGCTTACAGATCACAACTACCCTAATATTACAAGTGTCTCATTGTATACTTTGATACCAGATTGTAAACTAGAAAAACTGTGAGCCACATGCTCACAAAAAATACCCCCCCCCCCCACATAAAAAAAATCCATCGGACCAAATTTTTAAATAGAAGGTGCACATCTACATTATATCACAAAGATTGTGTGAAAGTTTCATGAAAATCCATTGAAGGGTTTAGGAGGAGTTGCGGATAAGAGATAGGTACCCTAAGGTGTAACGGAAGGACGGACACCCCTATCACTATATACCCCCCACTTTTTAAGGGGGGTATAATGACATTTATAATAAATTATAATATAAAATTTTACATACCATCTTCCCTAGTTCTTTCAATGATAGAATTACTGAACTTCCCTCTACCATATCGAGAGAAAGCACAAACTTCAAACAAGTAGTTTGTATATGGCCGAAGATTCTCTATCAACACTGATGTACTATTACTGTAACAGAACAAATAAACCAAATATAAGTTTGTTTATTTCTAAAACTATTTGGTAAAGCTTTGTTAAAAAACCAATCCTCAGTGTAGAGTTTTATAATCAGTAGCCATAATATGTGTTCATCTTGTGTCAAGAATTTTGATTTTTATCTTATTTTTGAAGCATTTTCTAAGTTTAATTTACTATTCAAAATGCATGAACTTCTTGGAACTAGTCGTTAAAACCATGTTATAATGCCTCTAATAATTTTTGGTCATCTCGCTTATTGCCACAATGATGTGAAGTTCTACAGTAATTTTCTACTAAGCTTTTCTTTAGAAGTCTCCCTATTTAAATCATATTTGATAGCTTCAAATTTGAAATTTTTGACAATATAAGTTATGCCTGTCAAAAGTCAAGAAGCACACCACTGTATACCATTTTGTCATGGTGATGGTGTCCATTGCCAATTCAAAGTGTAAAGTTTTATAACCAATGCTCTTAAAAAATCATAGTTCTGCAGCATTTTCTTAGTTTAATTTTTAATTCACATTCGTAAATGAAAAAGAGATAGTTTACCTTCTAACTCTGATGTAAGCAGGTGACTTTACTTTAGGGTTGTAAACATGGAATCTCACTTCGTAATGCGTAACTGCAACACTTGACTGAGTCTGAGTCCACTCCAGATTCATACTTTTCGCTGTACTAAGAGTCACTCTTAGATTTGTGGGCGTTGGTGGTCCAGATTCTGGAGGGATATCAAACTCCTCTGTCACAGGTACTGAAGATCCAAACTTACTTCTAGAGGTCAGTGACACTTCATAAAATACATTATTTTCTTCAAGGAAAAAGAAAAGAAATTATTACATTTAATAGAATAGGAGATACAAATTTACTAGTGATGGCAACGTTTAATCGGTTAATCGATTAATCGATCAAACAACCGATTATCGATTTTGATTATGTACCCCAAAATTACCTGATCGTTACCCCTGTATGCTAATATACAAACAAACAAATTAATAACACATACCTGATATATGCATTTAAACAGTATTCAGTAGTTGTTTTTATTAATAATCCCTCTCTAAATATGATTTTACTTGTTAAACAACATGTCTACCCAGTCACAAGCATGGGCGTATTTCGAACAAATCACGATGGAAAAATTGTAAAATGTCAGTTATGCGAGATTGAATTAACTTTTAAAGGTGGTACATCCTGTATGTTGAACCACCCATTTGTCTCATTTTCATGTCGAGCGCCAACGCGAGAGTCCAATGTTAAAGCTTTACGTTAAAGTTTTTGTCTCTCTTTTTCAATCGTTTAAACGTCAGGCCAATTAATCGATTTTCACTTTCAACCGATTTTGCCATTACTAAAATTTACAGTTCAATTACAATAACAATTTTTTCAGTTGATACAAAATTTAAAGAGTTATCCTTTTTTGTATTTTGTATTTCTATAATTATTTTCAAATTCATTCCAGCATTTTTCGTCAAAACAGATGAAAATTAATTATAAATCATACATTAACATCCTAAGACTTTTTCTTTATGTATACAGAGATGCCAACTCTCTCTTGGTGTCATCAGTAATATCAGCTCATTTTTTCAGTAATTTTGGGTAACTTGTCAGTAATAATGGCATTATTGGGTGATTTTGCTCCTTTTTTTTTTGGCTGTGTACCAGAATCGGCCAATGTTAAAACCATCTTGAAACTATTTCAATAATTTTCAGTAATTTTAAGTAATTTATCCATAATAATGACCTTTTGGGGCCATTTGTCCTTTATTTTTGCCTGCAGCGTATGAGAATCGGCTACGAGAATCGGCTAACATTGCAGCCATCCATTTTTTTTATTTCTAAACTGAACTCAATCTAAAACCACAAATTCATCAACATTTTAACAAAGAAAGTGTGTTTTTAAACTATCTCTGTATGACTAACAGTGTCTCCATTCTCATTTCTATTATGTACCTACACATGATACTTCCCTGCTATCTGTACCACTGCTGTAGCTCAGTTGGTAGAGAGCTTGCTCCAAAAGTGGGAGGTCATGGGTATGAAATTCAATCTGGTCTGACCCAAGACTTAAAAGTAGGTAGTGATTGTTCTTTCGCCAAGCACTCGGCATTAGGAAATGAAAGTCACTGTTCTTTCAGATGGGAAATTAAAATAAATGAGGTCCCGTGTCAAGATGGCACAATAAAGAACCCTGCTGTATAATTCCATCAGTGCAAAACACAGGCAAAATTTCTGTACCTTTGCCTATAGCTGGCTATGTCTCATATAAGTGAAATATTCTTGACTGGGACGTTAAACACCATTACTCAACTAAACTACTCGCTATCTGCAAGTTTCTTAAGTACCAAGATATATTATACATATACTTACTAAGTTTACTGAAGACATATTTAGTAGTTGGAGGTAGCACTGTTACCACTCGACTAGAGTTGGATTCCACAAGTTTCTTAAGTACCAATGTATAACTGGAGACTGGATAACGATTGTCTGTCTGTTGCCAGGAAACTTCCACAGCTGTGTCATTGATGACAACAAGGTGCATCATGGGTGGAGCAACATTTCCCAATGCTAGAAATCCAATGAATAACAAATTTAACCATCATATTTTATGTTTTAGAAAAAACTCATCCCTTCCAAAACTAGTTTTAACAAAGTTGCAACAGCTTCCTAGCCTTTTGGTATATGATAAGTACATAGTTCTGAAGGTCACTGTGACTTTGAAGGTCAAAGATAAACCAACTTGGCAAATCTAGGTAGCCCTTCATGCACTAAATCAAACACAAACATACCAGTCCATGTTCAAACCACAATCCTAAAACCAAGTAAAAACTTTGAAAACTGGCAAATTATCTGAATTTCCACAAAGGAAGTGAGGCCAGGTGCTCCAGAAGGGGTAAGCACCCCCAGCCTAGCTAGCTATATAAAGTTTATGCTCTTAGGTTTCTTTGGTCCACAAGATGTTTTTTTACTACTGAAGGAAACTATGGTCAATTTTGCAAAACTAAAGGAACATCTCTATCAAGTTTTACATTCATTAGCTGCTACTTTTAAATAAAAGTTGAAAATGTGCCAACAATGATATATGCAAGACAACATCCAAAATCACATTACAAATCGCATTAGGTAACTATTATATTGTTGTAAAGGTGACCTAAAAGCAATATCTGCTTCTAGGTATAAATAAGTACACGTGTGTGTGTGTGTGTGCGGTGTGTATGTGTGTGTGGTGTGTGTGTGGTGTATATGTGTGTGGTGTGTGCGCGCAATCAAATATTTGATATAACTACTTACTGTCATTAAGCCTGGGTGTCGTGTATTCCATCCAAGGCCAATGTTTGTCTCCCAAGGTAGAATAACCTACTTCAGTTCCAGCAAGTACCCGTACTTTGTATGTGACCTGAGGTTCCAATTCTGAATCAGAAAATATGTATGTAAGTTCATGTCTAAAGAAGGATAATAAGTTCATATACTGAAAATATGGATTTTTTTTCTTGTTATAGGATGATAGCCAGCTCAAATGCAGGCTAATTTATCAAAATGAAATGCTTTCAAAAGTTTTATTTTTGCATTTTGTAACACCTGTTAATTTACATGAAAATAAAATGAATGCAGAAATTTCCAGATTTACAGCTCCAAGTTAGAGAGGACAAATCATGACCAGACTTGATACCCAGCTAAGTTTCAAGCGGAAACATTATCCTCATTTCAACACTAACGAAATCACTATACTGTGTTATATACAGTACTTGTACATGTAGGTTAAACTTCAAGGCAAAATAAAGGGATATGGAGTGGAGCAAAGTAATGGCATTTTACATTCCAGAAAAAGTTTTCTCACTAGTACTGGAATAATCTTTCACTTATATAAAGGCAATCAATTCTGGAGTGATAGAGAAAACGAAGAAGCAAAAAAGAACTAAATGACCTTTGTGAGGGGAAATGACAAACATTAATCCAAATTAAAACTAGTTGGTGAGAGGCATTAAGGATATATTTTAACAGAGCCAGGTCCCTAGGCAGTAAAAGCATTAAATTCTGGGATTAAAATTCAAGATTTATATTTACTTGTGATGAGATGTGTCCTGGAGTTACCAGGTTCTGTCTCAATTTTGACAGTTGTACCATTCCACTTCTTGTAATGGATCTTGTAACCTGTTATAACCCCATTTCTCTGTTTTTCAGGAATCTCGTCCCATTTAACCATGATGCTTGTAGGTGTTGTACTGGCAAGCAAGATTCTTGGTGCTACTTCTGGCACTGTGAAAAATAAACAACAATTAGCTACATTAGTATGCTATGCAATTAAAGGCTAGATTAAATTTTTTCAAACTGCTTGGCACTATGCCAAGTAATCAGGTGTTGTTAACTTAGCACCAAGTATTTGTAATTTGCCACAAAACTTTAAAGAATTTAAAAAAAATTGATCTTAGAGAGAGAGAGAGAGAGAGAGAGAGAGAGAGAGAGAGAGAGAGAGAGAGAGAGAGAGAGAGAGAGCAACCTGCATTGCAGATGACTCATGCTATTTGACCGAAATCCTAGTGAAAGACAAAATTATGAGATTATGGCTGGCTAGAATTCTGTGACTGTTGAACTGAGTCACTAACACAGGACTACTAAACATCAGACAGGACTATCCATTAAAATTTAAATCTAATCTATAATTAACAACATACATGAACATGTTCAAGTACAGTCTGCAAATATTAAGGGTTTTCATTTTAGGGCATTCACTTAACCAAAGGATTTAGTCATACTATTTAAGTTTTCACAAATTTAAAATTCTGTAGCTAAATTTTTAGAATTTGTGAAAATACGGTCCTTTTTAAAGTATTTTTTCCACACATTTTCTAAAATATATTCCTTTTTAAAATATGTTGGTTTTTTTTTTTTTTTTTTTGGTTTTTTTTTTTTTTTTTTACAAATTTGCTAAACTGTGTTACTTTTTGAATGTGTATTTTTTAGAAAATGACGATTTTGGCCAGAAATTAATAACCAATGATGATTGTGACTATCACAAATGGAAACAGACAATGCATCATCTATTGCCGATTTTATAAGAAATTCTTTTATTTTTCCTTAGATAAGTTTCATTTTGGTTTAAATCACTTTGCCAACTAAGTCAAACTAAGAATTTGAAATAATATGATAAATTTACTAACCATCCTCCTCTGTCCTAAATACAACAACTTCAGACCTGCTACTTGGTCCTCTATCCTCACTGAAAGCTGTCAGGGAGATGGAATAGTTGGTATACGGACGGAGCTCTCGGATGTGTTTACTTGTTGAAGCACTTCCGATGGCCTTTTTAGACACAGCTGTTGGATCTGCAAAATAGTTAGTTACTTCATATAAAACATATTTATGATGTTATAAATGTCAATTACCATGTATACTGTAAACATATTTATTTTCGTGGTGTACTAATTCTCGCTTATTTCGTGCTTGTTCGTTTTGCTCAAAATTATATTACGTGTGTTACTCTGCATATTTCAAAAACGTGAGAATTTAACTATGCAAATATGTCTAAATTTCCTATACCACAAAATAAATACGTGCGAAATTAAATATGTGTACAGTATCTCAAAGCTAAATTTTTTACTTTTTGATCAGAATTTTTTTTTCTTACATATCAATATTAATACTAGAGGTTCTTACATATCTATATTAATACTAGAGGTGCAATGTTCAATCTAGAGGGGGTCCTTGTGACTTGGTCCCAAAATATTTTTTTTCTGTGAGCTAACCCTGGTCCATTTTTCGATTTTGGTCAAGTTTGGAATAAATTCAATTGTACCTGTTCTTCATTTTTACTTCTTTATACCAATATTTGCAAATAAAATGCATCAATTTATGTTTTAACCCATTAACGTTGATCCAATTTTTGAAAACATGGTCCCTGTTTTTTCAAGTTCTTGTCCAAATGACCCCATTAACTTCATTTCAGGATTGAACACTGGGAATGAGGGATGGGAAGGAATGATATAAACAACTTAGAAGTGACATATATACAAAACTTACTGCACACTAGATTAATACAAAGAGGTGGGGATGGGAGGGGGACATGTTGATTTCCTGCACACTAGATTAATACAAGGAGGTGGGGGATGGGAGGGGGACATGTTGATTTCCTGCACACTAGATTAATACAAGGAGGTGGGTGGGGGATGGGATGGGGAGGGGGACATATAGGCAACTTACTGTTAATTTCCTGTATCTCTAGAGAGTAGGCAATGACAGGACAGCATGGTTCAGCCTCGGCACTTTCCCACTGTACAAACGCTTCTCTGCTGGATAATACTTCAACAGTCAAACCCTTAGGAGCCGACGGAGCACCAGCTGAAATATATCACGATGGTGTTAATACATTGAAACTAGTAAAACATGAAAAAATTTACTTTTAACTGGAAATACATACAAATATATGTCTAACCTTAGTTATCTTAATACAAGAATTACATGCATGTAGAATTAAAACATTTTGCCAAGCTCCCTAGATTATTATAAAGATTGACTTAGATTTCAAACCCTACATTGTTTTTTCATTTGACACATACAACTTTACACAAATACAGGTCTACTTTTTACTTTTTTTTTTTTTTTTTTTTTTTTTTTGGAGCTCCATGTCCCAACACCCCAAAAGGCTGCTTGTAGCCAGCATTTTTGAAAACACCAGCATTTTTGAAAAGGGCTGCACCGATGTAGATAACATGGTCCTACCTTTATGTATATCACAGAATTATCATGACAACACAGAGTTGTCAACAACTGGAATAGTTTACCAGCACCAGTAGTGGAAGCAAAAACATTAATGACATTTGAAAGAAGATTGGATAGATTCTGAAGTAATCAAGAACAGTTAAACAACATAACAACCGGACATGACACACAAAAATCAGATTTAGAAGAAGAGCTGGTATAAGAGGCTATATGAAGCCTTCTACCAGAAGAGGACTTAGGTAAATTTTGGTAATTCAAAACATTTGCTCTAAAAGAGTAACTAAAAGGTCCTATTTTTTAAGTATAAACAAGTCTCATTTAATAAGCTATCCATGCAACCGGGGTGGAGATTAACAGGGGCCTAGTAGCCCATGGCCCCCAGAAATTTGGCTGGGCCCTTAAAGTTTTAAAGATTTTTATTATGTATTGCTATTGCAACTTCTCTTGAAAAGTGAGCTGGGCCCCTAACTCAAAATTGTTAAGCTTTATTCCTGTGTAAAACTACTTTATTTTCTACAAGTTATAACCAGTGATATTACCTTTCTCTTCCACTTTGTACCGTGCAAAAGCTGTGGCGTAACCTGCTGGATTTTCTGCCACACATTGGTAATATCCTGAATCTTTAGGTTCTGATCCAAGTATTACCAAGTCATTCTTTATGATCTACAAAACAATGAAGCATATTTAAATATAATGTATATCTAGTCATTAAGACAGGGCTTCAAAATTACTGAGATCCGAGATCCAGGACCTTTTGATTTTGTATTGGGACCTTGATATTTAAGCTGAAAAAGTCTCATGGACCTGTCATTTTAAATAACAAGGATCCCATTTACAGATTATTCTCTTATAACATAATTGCACATGGATATTGGTCTGTCAAAAAAACTTTATGTAGGACCTGCCAAAAACAAAGGCAAAAAGTTGATCCCGGATCTTCCATTAAAAACACATTTTTAAAAATTTTCTGATCCCCTGTTAGATGACACTGTCTTGGCACAACATACTTAACCAGTGTATCAAATTTTCATAAAATATAATAGATTCTTAGATATAAGGTTAATTTTAACCTGGACAAAATATTTCTACTGACATTAAGTAATAATTTGGCATTCAACATATATTTCCAATTTGAACACAGCTTCCAAAGCTTTTCTCAAATGTTGAGAAACTTTATAACAATGACTATGTTTTCCTTCCTGGTAGCCAAAATTGCCAATAATTTATTATTTCTAAAAAAAAATTCTTGCCAAAAGTTTATCATGTAGGTAAATTTGTGGAAAAAAAATACTTTATAAATATTTTCAGATTTTGGAAATTTGACTACTTATAATTTTAAATTTGTGTAAACTTAGCTGTGATATAATAGTCATACCTTATAAGTCCGGCTTTCCTTGATCTCTTTGCCATCTTTCAACCACTGGGTCTTAAATGAGGGAGATCCACTCACTACACACTTAAACCTAGTATTCATAGATGGTGGTGATGCCTGACTCGTCGGCCCTTCCTGAATTTTAGGTGGGGCTGTAAAATAGAATATATATTGATGTGAATATATACTTAGAGCTTACTGTAGTCTCGCTCCATAAGTGGGAGGTCTTGGGTTCGAACCCCGACCAGGTCTGACCCAAGACTTGAAAGTGGGTAGTGACTGTTCTTTTGCCAAGCACTTGGCATTACAAAATGAAAGTCACGGTTCTTTCAGTTGGGAACTTAAAATAAACGATGTCCTATGTCACGGTGGGCTTGGCACGATAAAGAACCCTGTTGTATAATGCCATCAGCTCAACACACAGGCAAAATTTCTGCACCTTTGACTATAGCTGGCAACATCTCGATATAAGTGAAATATTTTTGACCGGGACAATAAACACCATTACTTAACTCAACTCAAGTTAGAGGTTACGTGTTTCAATAATGTATTAATTGGGTATGAAGCATGAGTGTCAGGAATAGGAAATTAATGAAATAAAATTCAAATCCTGTCCCATCAAATAAAGCATGTCTTAATAGTATGATATTTAACAACATAATCAGATAGTTCAACATGATATAATCAGGGGGTCATCACCAACACTGTATTCATAAGCAACCAACTGCCAGTGCAAACAAAAGGTTTATCTAGATGGCTAATTTCTATGGTAAATAGTTTTGACAAGCAGAAAATTTGATAACCGGATAAAGTCAACTGAATTTAATTTTTCATTATTATATTTTTTTTTTATTTTGCATTCCAGAAGAAATCCAAGAAGTACAATAAATTGGTATTTGACTGGAAATAATTCTAGAAATTTTCTGGAACAACAACACACCAGAAATAAGAGTACAGTCCAACCTGCCTTATAGGCCGCCTCTATAAAAGGGCCACCTGCTTATAAAGGTCAGTAGAATTGTATCCCATTTGTTCTTAATTCATATTATTTAAACCTGTGTATAAAGGCTACCTGCCCATAAAGGCCACTTTCACTGGTTCCCTTGAATGGCCTATATAAACAGGTTTGACTGTATTAAAAATTGCATATACAATATCACTTACATTGAACTATTAATGATGCTTTAGCGATGACCCGGGCATGCCCAGGACTGGACACAGTACAAACATATAGCCCTTCATCTTCCATCTTAATATCAGTCAATTTTAAATTCATCCCACCGATTATCACAGAGTTGGAATTAGGTATTGGTACACCATCTGGAAGAAAAAGACAAAACATCAATATTAATGAAATTATTAATTCAGCTTAAAGGATTCTATATTGTTATTACAGTGTTTGAAATAGATATAGCTAACTCAGGGTTAGTACAGACATCTGGACTCCAAATTTAAGGACTTTTTAGGGTCTTATTTGCAAATTTAAGGCCTAATCAGACGTACAATTGTAGCAAAAAATTGGGTGCAGAGGCAATAAAATAAATAAAACAATAACTTACATGTCCATAGTAACAACACTTGAAGTGGATAAGGTTGAAGTTGGGCATGTGAAAGGGCCAAGTACCTTTAAATTGCTCCTTTTAAGTAACTTATTAGTTAATATTAGCTTATTTCTTTAGATAAATGATGTTTTGACCAAATTGTATTCCAGTCATTTGGAGATTGTAATAATCCTTTTTCATTTTTTTTTTAATTTTCAATTTTACATAGTAATGAACTTTTTTCTCCAATTTTATGGCTTTTTCATGACATTTTACAAAATTTCATGACTTTTCTAAGGCAAAAAAAGAATTTCGTGACTTAGGGCTGTCATTGATAGATCAAAATATTGATACATCATCTATATAAGCTATTGATACGATATACATGTATCGATACATTTTTTAGTATCAATATCAACAAAAATTGCCACCGGTTCATGGCTAAGGGAGGACTCAGAAGTAGTCAATAACACATAGATGAAAGTGGTTGTAAATGTATGATAAAATATCTTATTTTTAGAACCCATCATCTTCATGTATCTCAAAACAAACTGACATACAAAACAGAGTACATATAATATTTAAAATGACAACATAAATGCAAAAAATATTGGCAGAAAATAAACTGTTTATAAAAGATCCAACAAAAAAAAATTTTGATAATTATTTCGATATATCAATTGATAAATCGATATTGAAATTCCAATCAATGACAATTCTACTGTGTACTGTGACTTTTCAAGAATGAAGTCAGATTTCATGACTTCTCTTTCAAACTCTGTATAAACCCTGTATTAGAAGATCTATGTAAGCTCATTGGTTCAAACTTATCATTGATTGCTTGATTGAATGGGGTTTTTATATCCCAATCAAGGAGTATTTCAAGACATCACCAGCTGCAGTGTGCTCCAGGTAGTGCGCAGGGTGGTTTCTTTAACAAAGGTCTCTTCTAAAGGACCTCATGAATGAATTTTTAATTGCTTGTCAAAAGAACAAGTCACTACATTATTTTAAGTCTTGGTCAGACCCCAGCTGGAGTTTAAACCCACAACCTCCCATACATGAAGCCAACACTCTACCAACTGGGCTACTGCAGTGGTTATCAGCATATCAATAACTTTTACATTCCGATCAAGAATATTTCACTTATATCAAGATGTCACCTGCTAAAGGTAAAGTGGCAGAAATTTCTACCTTTACAGTTTACTCAAGGCAATGTGCAGGCAGGGTTCTTTAACATGTAATGCCTGCCATGAAATACGGCATCAGTTTTTAAGGTCTCTTACATAAGACCTGTGACTTTCTTTTCTAAATACAGAGCATTTGATGACTGAACAGTTGCTGCCTATTTTCTTGGTCAGACCCAAGTCAGGGTTCGAACCAATGACCTACCCGATATTAAGTGAGCACTCTACCAACTGAGCTACTGCAGAGGTTATCAGCTCATAACACAATAACTTTGTTATTTACCTGATTAAATACTGAATAAGGCTGATTCAATTATCAGAGAATTTATAGTTAGTGATTTTTACTATATTTATGACAAAGACACAAATTTTAAATCGCAAGGTAATTAGTTTTTTATTGGATTTTTTTTAATATCTTAAACATTGACATCAAACAGTAACAAAGTCAGACTATTGTACACAAATATAGAATTGTAATTGCCACTAATAATAAATGCTATTTGGTAGATATCTGGGAAATTTTTTTTATTAAAAAAATATTAAAACAGACTCAATGATGTCAAGAGTGCTAAAGTGCTAAATTGGAAAACTGATATTTAGTTCAAATTTAGTACTACAGTGCTTTATGATTTTAAAATTATGCCAATAATGTTTTTCCGATCTGTGAATTTTGTTGTAAACATGATGAAAGGAGCCTTATCCTGAAAGCTTGACCAGACCTCACTTCGAAGAGAGAGAGAGAGAGAGACACCATACCCCAGACTTAACTTTGAGCACGGCTAGTGATTTCAAACAATGACTAGCCCTATGAGCTACTGTTGAAAAATGTTAAGTGTCAAACCCTAATAGTAACAAACATCCTTACGTCAAGTTATTTTGTGGTCAAACAAAAGAAGCAAATCGACTCACCATTGTCAATTTAACATACAAGTCTTTTCTAGTCTAGGTTTACAGATTCAGACCCCTCTCTTGGTGTCATTAGTAATATCAACTCATTTTGTCAGTAATTTTGGGTATCGTAACTTGTCAGTAATACTAATAATGACATATTTAGGTCATTTTGTCTTTTTTTCTGCCGTGTACCAGAATTGGCTAATGTAAGAGCCATCTTAAAATTTATCGTTGTCAATGTGATAACCATTCGGAACTAATTTGAATTTGGCCACATAACAATGAAGACCAAGAATTGCTACTCAGCAATATAAATTACGTCATTTACACCTGGTTTCCAGTGCCAGTTTACTGTTAGTTTCGTACTTTTCAACAGCAAACACTTCGTTCTAAAAACTGAGTTGGTAACATAAACAAACCTAACCAAAATTTGTGTTTTTGCCGTAATTGCCGTTACCTTTGCCATAATGTTGTAATTTAAGTAGTAAAATACTTACTTAAATAATTACAGAGAAATCAAAATGGTTGGAATCTTTCTGTTTAGATGCCAAGCTTACACTTTGTACTTTAGCTGTTTCATATCTCTTACCTTGTCTTGTCCATTCCACAGTCGGTTTTGGATTGCCATCCACTAAACACTCAAAGATAGCGGACTGACCAATACCTGCAGTCACATTTGATGGTCCAGCCACTAAAGTTGGAGGTCGCTTTAGGTTATCTATATAATTAAAAACAAGCAAATTCAGTGAATTAAGATCCTTCAACAGCAGGTTCTTTTTTTTTGTGATTTGCACTTACATTCAAAGGGCCATGATTCCGAGGAAAATTAGCAAACAAACTCGGGTTAACAATCTCTTTTCTATGTTTATACTTTGTACCAAGTTTCATGAAATAATGCCTCATTGTTTTTAAGAATTGTCATAGACAAGAATTTCGGATGGATGGAAGGAAGGACGGATGGAAACTAGAATTCAATATCTCCCAGACTCCCACTTTCTCCGAAAGAGTATAAGTGTCACTCGATATAAGTGATATATTCTTGACTGGGACATTAAACACCATTACTCAACTCAACTCTTCCTTCAAAAGGCAGGGGATAACAAAACACAACCTGAATCTTAAATCATCATCTGTAAAATGAAAAGACAATACCACATTCTGTCCAAACTATAAGTACTAACAAATAAATTGTAACTATATTCTCTTATAAAAGAAGACACCAGAGAACAATGAAGTGTTCTCTAAACAAACTCAAAATGGGAAATACCCGACCATCAATATACAAATAGCCAATGGCACATTGATCTACTGTGATCTATCATGAAAACTGGCAGACAAAATGGAGTAACACTCACAATATAATATTCTCTCCTCCACTTTGTTTGGGGGGGGGGACATAATTACTGCAAGTTTAAAAGGTTTTTTTGCAAAG
Source organism: Anadara kagoshimensis (assembly GCA_021292105.1). Taxonomy (NCBI): domain Eukaryota; kingdom Metazoa; phylum Mollusca; class Bivalvia; order Arcoida; family Arcidae; genus Anadara; species Anadara kagoshimensis. The sequence continues at coordinate 10,366,175 of CM037868.1, read as the reverse complement.
AGAGAGTAATAAAGTATAACGGTTTTTTTTTGCAAAGAGAGAGTAATAAAGTATAACAACTCTTACTTGAGGTAACATTTAGGAAGGCTTCCTTGCTTTCTTTAAAACCAAAATCACCGATGTTGTCATGCTCGTGTAAATCACCGGGCATGGCCATACAATTATAGTTGCCTTCATCACTATTTTGTATATTTAATATCTGTAAAATCCCTGAGGGTATAATTATATACCTGAAAAATAGAACATAACAAAGTGAAATCAAAGTGCATGGAAACTGAAACTGAAGATGAGGTGAAGAACAAAGGGAGATAAATCATGTCACTGAAACACTTATATCAGGCATTTTCAACATTCCGGCTTTCAAATGTGCTCACATGTGGTGACATGCTTTGTGTATAGATCTATTGAACTGCAGCAAACAACAATAATATTACATCTAGATTGTCATAATAATAATCTAGATGTGCTTTAGCAGTTATCTCCCTTAGATTTGAACAGGGACACTAGCCATATTGCAATTATAAATAAATTGTTCATTCTGGTCCTCTGGACACCTGTTTTAATTATTTTATCATTCATACCCCTTAGGTTTAGTATGTTACACTTGAACTAATATAAAACAGAAATACATCTGTTTAAATAAATTTAGTATTTGGGATGCCATCTTGAATCTAATGTGATTTAGAGTAAATTTTTTGAAAAATGTCCCCCCTCCTCTGAAAAATCCTAAAATGAACAACGAGAATGTGCACACTGTGTGTGTGTGTGTGTGTGATTTCAATAAAAGATTTTTTAGTAATACCACATCTAGTATATCATGATTTTCATTATCAAGAAGCAATTTTGGTGTTTAAAGCCTTAAGGTGTAATTGAAATACATTTACTGAAATTGAGTCTCTTAATATCATGTTTTCCCTTTCTTGAAATTAAAAAAGTAAAATACTATTTTATCCATAAAAACAAAATGAGGTTTTTTCCCCATTATACAGAAATTAAAAATCAAATACTATTTTTTCCATAAAAAAAATTAGATTGTTTTTCCTGTAACAGAGAAATTAAAACATCAATACTTTTATTTTTTTACTGTAGGAGTTTAAATTTTAATCTGAACAGTAAACAATGAAGTAAGAGTATATTTAAAAACTTTTTATTTTACATAATTGCTTATATTGAATCAATTACATCCTAGTAGGCTAAAACACTTAAATTACAAGGAAACAAGATAATCTCAATAGGGAGGCTTCAACAAGCCACAAATCAATTCTTTCTGATAATCACTTCATCACTAATACTAATACATTGAATTCACTCTGTTTATGTTTAATCTTGTTCAATCTATTAAATAACGTCTAGTCGTAAGCACCACTGCGGTAGCTCAGTTGGTAAAGTACTCGCTCCCTAAGTCAGAGGCTGTGAGATCGATCCCCAGCCGGGTCTGACCCCAAGACTTAAAATGGGTAGGTACGTTTTTTTCGCCAAGCACTTGGCATTACGAAATGAAAGTCAGTTTTTTTGGATGGGCACTTAAAATAAGTGAGGTCCTGTGTCGCGGTGGGCTTGGCATGATAAAGAACCCTGCTGTATAATGCCATCAGCACAACGCACAGGCAAAATTCCTGCATCTTAGCCTGTAGCTAGAGATGTCTCAATGTAAGTGAAATATTCTTGACTGGGGCATTAAATGCCATTACTCAATTCAACTCAACTCTAGTTGTAAGCAGTCTTTGTATAAGCATTGGTGCTATGACTCGAGACCAGTAAATGTTAACTCAAGCCAGTGAAATTTGAATGCCAGCAAGCCCTACTTGCTTATAACAAAATGCTAACACACTATAATCATTTGAAAAGATATTGCTAGTTTGCCGGAGAAATCTGATCCGGGCCTGTACTGACCAGATAAACTTTTAATTTTCAAAACTTAAATTCTTTGAATGTGTGAGCACCCTCTGTAATGGCCACAGGTTGCCTATTCTTGTTCAAACTCTGCAAAAGTGTCTCTTATATCTACTGTGACACAACACCTTGATTTGGAGTCTCAATCAAAAGGCCACTGTAATAATACGCTTTTCACTGCTAGAATATGGGCACAGAATCATCTCAGAAAATTTCCAAGTCCTGATTGAGGTTTCAAAACGACAACCCTTGAATTCGAAAGTCAGCAAACAGTATAGTTTGACTTCCATAAATGACACGTAACAACATTAGTAAAACTGAAGGTCATTTTAGAGCCTTTAGTCACACTTTTAGGAGATAAAAGGTAGATAATTCATTTGGTAAGATTTAATTTTCTCTCATGTTCTAGACAGAGTAATCCTGTAAAGTCTGAGTAAAATTATGAAAATGTTGACAAAATAGTTGACTAATTATCACAATCTTAGTCTCTAATTAACATCCTCGTGTACTTTTCATAGCAGGTGATGTATTCTGTAATTTTGTGTCACAATATCGAGCCAGTGCCATGTGTTCGTAATTAGAAATTCAACTGTATAGATTGTTTTTGATGATAAAATTGTAATTACTGTATAGGCAAACAACATTCAACCTGTCTGCTTGACCTTCAATTAAAATATTTACCGGTATTACAGGCTATTGCATTTATATACATAGGGAACACTGGCGTATATTTTGTCTATATCATAGGAAATGTGCATTGTTCATGTACAGCCAAAGCTTGTCTATATAGGCCACCCAAGGAACCCAGTGAAAGTGGCTTTCATAAACAGGTAGCCTCTATATACAGGTTCAAATAACATGAATAAAGAGCAATGGGGTAAAATTTGCCGGCCTTTAAAAGCAGGTGGCTCTTATATTGTGTTGGTCTTTGATACATGTTGGACTGTATTAACTGTATTGGATGGGTCATCATATATAATTACGTCATTATATTTGCTTATGCATGATAATTCAGCTAAACATACTGGTCAGTATAGTTCGTCAGCGATATTTTGGCATGGCGGACTATACTGACTGTTTATAAACATGGAAGAGTGATAGAGTGAGTGAGTGAGTGAGTTATTGTTTAAAGCCGCATCAGCATTATTGCAGCTATTCGCGGCTAATATTAACATGGAAGAGCCTACATAATGTCTTATTATAAATCTTATTATAGGCAAACAACATGGACCTGTTCCCTTGACCTTTGATATAAATATTCATTATAAACGAGTTGATTTAAGAATAAGGATCATTAGTGGTGTGCGGTATTACCGATATACCGGTTTACCGTGGTACTGACCAAGTACCGGTAATACCGCATAACCGTGGTAAAGTCTTTGTATACTGGTATTTTAACAAACAATATTATGTTGATAATTGTTGAAATAACAGTTTGAATTTTGATGTGTTGTTAATTTGAATTTTGTTAAAATCTTTGTTTGACAATAATCTTATGAGATTTAGATTTCAAGTTTTGAATCAAGTTGGTTGAAATACAAACAATTCTGTGAATTTTATTGTGTTAGCATCCTTGATATTCTCAAAATATCCAATGCCCAAATTCCTGAGCTGATATTTTAGATAGGAATAGATATACTACATGTATTTCGAATCTTAATGGATGTGTGGTAAAATATCATGGTATACTGTGGTAATTTTTTCTGCAGTATCCCATCTCTAGGGATCCCGCGTGTAAACTTCCATCTATATAGTGTGAACACTCATCATGGGCAATGCGTATGTATTAACTGGAATATGTTTGTTATGTATTGCTATTGCAACTTTTCTTAAAAAGTGATCTGGCCCCCAAACTCAAAATAGTTAAGCTTCATCCCTGTGAATATAGAACAAGTTTGAAACATTTTCTTGGTTTTTAGGGAAGGATCTATAAGACCACAAGTCTATATGGTGTGAACACTCATCATGGGCAATGCGTATGTATTAACTGGAATATGTTTGTTATGTATTGCTATTGCAACTTTTCTTAAAAAGTGATCTGGCCCCCAAACTCAAAATAGTTAAGCTTCATCCCTGTGAATATAGAACAAGTTTGAAACATTTTCTTGGTTTTTAGGGAAGGATCTATAAGACCACAAGTCTATATGGTGTGAACACTCATCATGGGCAATGCGTATGTATTAACTGCAATATGTTTGTAATGTCTTGCTATTGCAACTTTTCTTCAAAAGTGATCTGGCCCCCAAACTCAAAATAGTTAAGCTTCATCCCTGTGAATATAGATCAAGTTTGAAACATTTTCTTGGTTTTTAGGGAAGGATCTATAAGACCACAAGTCTATATGGTGTGAACACTCATCATGGGCAATGTGTATGTAATATAATATTTTACGGAAGGATCTATAAGAGCACAAAGTTGGAACTTTACCTGTCATTTGATATAACTTGCTGGTTGTCATTTTTCCACCAAGTATATATAGGTGATGGAGAAGCCGAAATTGTACATCGGAATCTAGCTACTCCACCCACTACAGCATTCTGAGGTTCTGGTTGTAAATCATAATTTTTATTAATACCTGAAAATACAAAATACAAAACATTTACAATCAAGTATAACATTTACTGTCTGAAGCCATTTTACTTAAGTCAAGGGCCGCCAGAGCCAGAATGGCCCCACTAATCACATTTCTAGATGACATAATGTATGGCAAAAACACATTTAAAACCTTGAAGAGTTGAGTAATAGTGTTTAGTGTCCTAGTCAAATATATTTAACTTATACTGAGATGTCGCACACTATAATCGAAGGTGCTGAAATTTTGCCTGTGCGGTGCACTTATGGCATTATACAGCAGGGTTCTTTAACGTGCCAAGCCTACCGTGACACGGAACATTTTTTTTTTATTTTTAAGTTCCCATCCGAAAAACTGTGACTTTCATGTTGTAATGCCGAGTGCTTGGCTAAAGAACAGTCACTAACCACTTTGAACTTTTGGGTCAGACCCCATCAAGGTTTGAACCCATGACCTCCCACTTGCAGAGCAAGCACTCTTGCAACTGAGCTACCTCAGTGGTTGCAAATGACAGTGAAACATGGTCATCTATTGAACAGTATATCCTGCAATATAATGCCAGAGAACAATATTGCCATCAGTTATGTCAAATGATCAAATATTTAGTGACATCATTTTATGCTGTTTCTAAATTCTAATTGCGTCTTTTTCACTTTCTTTCATGAATCAAAACAACATGTGCCCCTTAATTAGCGTATTACCAACAAGTTTTAGGTATAGGCTGGTTGTGACCTTACAATACAAAACAAAATACACAATCTGCACTAAGATTTAGGTATAGACTGGTTGTGACCTTACGATACAAAACAAAATACACAATCTGCACCAAGATTTAGGTAAAGGTTGGTCGTGACCAGGGCCCCACAAACGCCGATAAGGTCATTCGGCGGTAAAAATCACCGCTAGATAAAAAAAAAACAAAAACACCTCATTCATAACCCCCCCCCCCCTTCTTTTTTGGTTATAGAGCTTTTTGGTGGAGCTTACATTTCGTCTGGAATGTTACACAGCAAAAATCTACTTTCAGATGGTTCCTTTCTTTCTTCATTTTATTCATGAAAAGCTTTTATTCATCCAAACAGTCACCACGAAGTCGGGAAAGACTACAGCCATGTGCTTTGTTTACTTTCTGTCACTATCATGATTATGTCCCTTTAATACATGTTTTTATTCAAAGCAGAGTGGGTAACGACTATTTGTCGGGTTAAAGTAAAAAAAAAATGGCTGTCACATGTTGGTCTTTAATCATTAAAATCTGGGTTTATTTAGAAGAATATTAAAGAGATCATGATTTTATTATCGTCATACAGCATTCCTATGCATAAGGAATATATAAAAAGGTAATTTTGTTCATCTGCCTTGTGCAATACACATCGTTTGCCTACAGTAGCTCTGTTCCAGAAATAGAGATTTTCTTTTTTGTGCCGAATATTCAAATAGGATTCGAATAACAGCCAACTTATATTTCAAATGCTTAATTTGGTATTGTTTTCAGCTCTTTTGTTTCACCTTGCTGTTTGAATTATCTCCTTAAAACATGAAACTGAGGCCTCATAAGGTATTTTGTTTACACGGTTTGTTGAACACACGTGGTCTCGGTAATAATTAAGTGATTAGAGGATTAACGCTGGTGTTATACACAGTCAATGATTAATTAATTATCACACCGATTGTACACCTGTGGGACACGTGGCTTCATCTTAAAGTCTTGTGTGATTTCACGATCGTGAACTAATCTTAATTGACAAGACAAAATTTAGAAGGTTTATAGGGGAAAAAAACCGAATGACCGAATTTCAATTCGGCGTTTTATTTGCCAATTCGGTGATTTTTAGCCGATTTTGGCGATTTGTGGGGCCCTGGTCGTGACCTTACAATACAAAACAAAATACACAATATGCACTAAGATTTAGGTATAGGCTGGTTGTGACCTTACAATACAAAACAAAATACACAATATGCACTATGTTTTAGGTATAGGTTGGTTGTGACCTTACAATACAAAACAAAATACACAATCTGCACTATGTTTTAGGTATAGGCTGGTCGTGACCTTACAATACAAAACAAAATACACTTTTATGTTGCCCTAGGGCCAACAAATTAACAAATGTGTATATACAAGTTCTTACTTGTGACCTTACAACATAGAAGGTAGAAGCCAACTACACACTGGCCAAAATAACAAATATTTGTTTCTCTGACTTTCTCCAATCACTACAGAATGAAAAGACAACTGACAGAAAATATTATTTTGAATCACAAACATTTATTACATTAGTGATTCCAATATCACAATAATACAATGTAGCTTGTGGTTGGGGAGATCAGATCAAATTTTAAGGGAAAAAACCCTATCAACACTTATTTAACCTAGTTTGAAAATCAGGGTCAATAGTGACGAGAAACAAAACAATTTTTTAATAGTGGCCTCAAAACAGATTTAAATTCCTTGGAATCCCTTCGTTAATCCATATTATATACAAAAGTCCTTAATTCCTTCTTAGCACAAAATATTTTGATCTGATGGAACATAAATGTTGTTGTCAAAAACATGGTCAACATTCTTAACCTTTGACCTGTTAGGTAAAAATCCCGTTTGACCTGTTACAGACCCCTAGTGTGTCATAATTAACGTAGTATGACTTTTACTTTATCCAGCTTGATCTTTTACTTTTGTAACACCAGTCTATTCCAACTTGGTGATTCAATTTTAAAATCCAGTCAAGACTTTTTAACTTTCTATCCAGACATCACCAGATTTAGGTGAATTATTTAACTTATATAAAGAGACCATCAGCTTAGGTGAATTTTTTATTTATTCAAGATACCATCAATTTGTGTGAAATATTGAATTTATATCAAGATGTCACTGGCTCAGGCGAATTATTTAACTTATATCAAGATACCACCAGCTCTAGGTAAATCATTAACTTTTATCAAGAGACCACCAGCTGTAGGTAAATCATTAACTTTTATCAAGAGACCACCAGCTGTAGGTAAATCAATAACTTTTATCAAGAGACCACCAGCTGTAGGTAAATCATTAACTTTTGTCAAGATACCACCAGCTCTAGTTAAATCATTAAGTTTTATCAAGAGACCACCAGCTGTAGGTAAATCATTAACTTTAATTAAGAGACCACCAGCTTTTGGGAATTATTTAATTTATATCAAGAGACCACCAGTTTAGGTAATGTATTTAATTTATATCAAGATGTCACTGGCTTAGGTGAATTGTTTAACTTATATCAAGATACCACCAGTATTGGGTGAAGTATATAACCAGCTCAGGTGAATAATTTAACTTTAAGAATTAAATCCCCCAACTATCAAAATATTTACAAGAAGTCAAGTAATGAATCATGACCAACAAATATTGACAGCCAAATTTAAAATCTATCAAACACACAATCCACCAATGCCTTCAAATTTATCACTCATTATCACAAAATGTTTCAAAATCAGATTTGTTTTCTAAAAACCAATGATTGACCAATGTTTACAAATAAAGGGTTCATTGCCACCATCACATTATATCTTAATTCCATACCATGTAAAAAATCCCAAAATCAAAATCCATGATTGACCAATGTTTACAAATAAGGGGTTCATTGCCACCATCACACTACATCTTATTTCCATACCATATAAAAAATCCCAAAATCAATACCAAGGACCATGACTGACCAATGTTTAGAAATAAGGGGTTCATTGCCATCACACTACATCTTATTTCCATACCAGATAAATAATCCCAAAATCAAAATCCATGATTGACCAATGTTTACAAATAAGGGGTTCATTGCCATCACACTACATCTTAATTCCATACCAGATAAATAATCCAAAAATCAAAACCCATGATTGACCAATGTTTACAAATAAGGGATTCATTGCCACCATCACACTACATCTTATTTCCATACCATATAACAAATCCCAAAATCAAAACCCATGATTGGCCAATGTTTACAAATAAGGGGTTCATTGCCACCATCACACTACATCTTAATTCCATACCAGATAAATAATCCAAAAATCAATACCAAGGACCATGACTGACCAATGTTTACAAAAAGGGTTCATTGCCATCACACTACATCTTAATTCCATACCAGATAAAAAATCCCAAAATCAAAACCCATGATTGACCAATGTTTACAAATAAGGGATTCATTGCCACCATCACACTACATCTTAATTCCATACCATATAAAAAATGACAAAATCAAAACCCATGATTGACCAATGTTTACAAATAAAGGGGTTCATTGCCATCACACTATATCTTAATTCCATACCAGATAAAAATAGTTCTATGTAAACTTGGGATATATATGTATAATGATAAATCTGCGTTAACAATAACAGATTCTCGTTTTCTCGTACATTTTTTTCCAGCAGCACAGTAGGAAGGATTGATTGATTATTCCTCCTGACTAGTATAGAAGGGAGCTTGTTTTATATACATGTATATATATATATATATCATACATTAACCTACAAATTCAGTGTGCTCCTCGTTTCTTTGTGTATTGATTTTTTTCCCTGCTATCTGCTTTAATCCATCTAATACATATATAGAATTTTACCATACTACTACATATGTTCAAATATAAATTATTCCATTCATCTCTCTCTCTTGTTGTTGTTGTTTTTCAACAGAGCAAAACAATGTTCCATGGACAGGTTCTTGACAAAATGATACTGGTTAACCAAGGATCTTTTTAATAGAATTTTACCATACTACTACAAATGTTCGAATATAAATTATTCCATTCATCTCTCTCTCTCTTGTTGTTGTTGTTGTTGTTTTTCAACAGAGCAAAACAATGTTCCATGGACAGGTTCTTGACAAAATGATACTGGTTAACCAAGGATCTTTTTAATAGAATCTACCATACTACTGCATATGTTCAAATATAAATTATTCCATTCATCTCTCTCTCTTGTTGTTGTTGTTGTTTTTCAACAGAGCAAAACAATGTTCCATGGACAGGTTCTTGACAAAATGATACTGGTTAACCAAGGATCTTTTTAACAGAATTTTACCATACTACTACAAATGTTCAAATATAAATTATTCCATTCATCTCTCTCTTGTTGTTGTTTTTCTTCAACAGAGCTAAACAATGCTCTGTGGACAGCTTCTTGACAAAATGATACTGGTTAACTAAGGGTTTTTTAATAAAATTTTACCATACTACTGCATATGTTCAAATATAAATTATTCCATTCATCTCTCTCTCTCTTGTTGCTGTTGTTGTTTTTTTTTAACAGAGCTAAACAATGTTCTGTGAACGGGTTCTTGACAAAATGATACTTGTTAACTAAGGGTTTTTAAATAGAATTTTACCATACTACTTCATATTTTCAAATATACCGTAATATTCCTGCATTGCATTCATCTGTCTCTTGTTGTTGTTTTTTTTAACACAGCAAAACAAGGTTCTGTTGACAGGTTCTTGAAGAAATTGTTACTGGTTAACTAAGGATATTTTTTTAAATAAATTCATTTCTGCATTGATTTTTTTTCCTGTTGTCTACTTTAATCCATCTAATACATGTATAGAAATTTACCATACTACTGCATATGTTCAATATAAATATTCAATTCATCTATCTCTCTTGTTGTTGTTGTTGTTGTTTTTCAACAGAGCTAAACAATTCTCTGTAAACAGGTTCTTGACAAAATGATACCAAGAGTTTTTTATTGGAATTTTGCCATACTACTACATTTGTTCAAATATAAATTATTCCATTCATCTCTCTCTCTCTCTCTTGTTGTTGTTGTTTTTCATTACAGCAAACAAGGTTCTATGGACAAGTTGTTGACAAAATGACTAATGACTTCTGGTTAAATAAGGGTCCTAAATATATAGATATAGAATTTTACTATATATTCCCTTCATCCCTCTTCTATCTATCGCTTTCTTGTTGTTGTTGTTTTTCAAAAGAGCAAAATAAGGTTCTATGAACAGGTTCTTGACGAAATGGTTACTGGTTAACTAAGTTTTTTTTAATAAATTTCTTTGTGTATTGATTTTTTTCCTGCTATCTGCTTTAATCTATCTAATACATATATAGAAGTATACCATACTACTACATATGTTCAAATATAAATTATTCCATTAAACTCTCTCTCTCTCTCTCTCTCTCTCTCTTTGTTGTTGTTGTTTTTTTTTTCAGCTAAACAATGTTCTGAAAACAACTTCTTGACAAAATGATGCTGGCTTTTAATAGAATTTTACCATACTGCTTTATATGTTCAAATTATCTATCTCTCATATTGTTTTTCAACAGAGCAAAACAAGGTTCTGTGAACAAGTTCTTGACAAAATGACTAAACTTCTGGTTAACTGATATAGAACTTTACCATACTACCAAATGTGTTCAAATATAAATATTCCATTCATCCCTCTTCTATCTGTTGTAAAGAATGTTCTATGAACAGGTTCTTGACAAAATGACTAACAACTAAGGGTTTTAGATATAGAATCGTGTCATAGTAAATATTAGATATATTCTAATTATTCTATTTTTCAACAGACCAAAACAAGGTTCTAAGGACAGGTTCTTGACAAAATGACTAACCTGGTTCAGTAATCACATATAGATATAGAATTTTGCCATACTGTTTAAATATAAATATTCCATTCATCTCTTCTATCTCTCTTGTTGTTTTTCAACAAAGCAAAATAACACTGTTGCACTGTATATTTCAGAGTTGTGTGGACAGGTTCTTGACAAAATGACATAACTGGTCAACTAAGGGTTCTGTGATCAGTTCCTTCACAAATTCTGGTTAACAGAGGGTTAACAGGTTTTTGACAAATTCTTGTTTACTAAATGTATATTTTTACATAAAAATATCAGGAGTACTCTAAAATTGCTTTATCAAAGCTTCATCATATATGCATTTTAGTGATAAAAAAAATCCAAATCAGAACAAGAATGTCACTCGGCAAAGCACAAACATGAAGCAGGATATGCTGCTTTACATTTTGGCATTAAAAACTGTTGGTAAAATTACAATGATGGCAAAGAACAAAAGGACATATAATATTGTAGTACCAGTGTGTATAAACAGTTATTTTGTTCATTTTTTAAAAAACTACCTTCTGCCTTTTAAATTGGATAATTTGAAGTTCTTAAATACAGTGAACTTTACTTATGACATGCTTGCAGTAGGTTAGGATTCTCAATACAAATATGTTTTAGAAATTGTTACAACATCCAACATTTTGTGGGTAAGGACAATTAGATTTAATTTGCTAGTAAATCATTGTTGTTTGGGAATTTTTGTGATCAAATTGGGAAATTTTAAAGGGGAAACTACCTATATTTGGTAGTAATTTTAGTCAAACAAAGGCTCTAGTCCATATTAGACGTCTTTATTATATTATATATTTTCATGTAGTTGTGTGTAGTAATGTTGGGACAGTGTTCGTACAGACATCTGGACTCCAAATTTAAGGACTTTTTAAGGGTCTTTTCAGGGTCTTATTTGCAAATCTAAGGCCTAATCAGACGGACAATTTTAGCGAAAAAATACTGGTGCAAAAGCAATTAAATCAATACAACAATTACTTATGTGTCCATAGTAACGACACTTGAAGTGAAATTTGAATTTGGGCCTTCGGGACGGCCAGGTATCTTTAAGTTGCTCATTTCAAATTGATTAATTAAATTTATTTATTTATATCAGTCTATTTGCAACCACCTAATATTGAAAAACAGACACTCAACTGGCCAAATTCAAGGGCTTTTTAGGGTCTTCAGGATAAATTCAAGGACTTTTTAGGTTTAGACTTGTTTTTAGGGTCTTTTTAGGGCAAACCTCAAAATTTAAGGACTTTTCCAGGCCTGTACGAACCCTGTGGAAGGAGTAGGCCGACCAAGAAAAGATGATTAAAATTTCAATAGGGCACAAGTGACAACTTTCAGAAATTTGGAGAGATACATGTACCTCTTCTTCTGGTACACACAGTGCCATATCATAGTTATTATGTATACCAAGTTTTGTAAAAATATCTTTATTGATTTAAGAGAAGAAGACGGAACAAACTATTTTTGGACAGACAGACGAACAGACATTGACGAATTAAACCATTGGACAATGCCTTACCATAAGACAACAATATTAGAAATCATTTAGAAACCGGCACCTGATAATACTTTTTTAATTTGTTTTAATTCTGCATACAACAGCATAGAATCGGCATAGTATGATCTAAGACCTGTATTGTCAAAATCTTACTTCTAATAGCAAGACCACTGCAGTAGCTCGGTTGGTAGAGTGGTCACTCCATAAGAAGAAGGTTGTGGGTTTGGAGGTCGTGGCTTTGAACCCCGACCCGTTCTGACCCAAGACTTGAAAGTGGGTAGTAACTGTTCTTTCACCAAGCACTCGGCATTACGAAATGAAAGTTGTTATTTTGGATGGGAACTTAAAATAAACGAGGTCCTGTGTAATGGCAGGTGTAGCAAAATACAGAACCCTGCTGTATAATGCCATCAGCATAACGCACCCGCAAAATTTCTTCACCTTCGCCTATAGTTTGCAACTTCTCCATACAATAAATAAGTGAAATATTCTTGACTGGGATGTTAAACACCATTACTCAACTCAACTCTATAAATAGGCAAATTTAAAATCAACTACTTACCCGCAATTTCCAATTTAATTTGACGCGCAATAATAGTTCCAACTTTATTACGCACTAAACATTCATACACCCCTTCATCATTCTTCCGTATATTTTTCCGCCTTTGTAACACTTTTTTGAAGAATAATGATCCATTTTCTATCACTTGCACTCTCCGATCAGGAACAAGAATTTTACCATCTTTTTTCCAGATATAATTTAAGGGGCCATGTTGTGTCTCTGTCACTACTGAACAATTCAGTAAAAGTCTGCTATTTTTTTGTGCCACTACATGGTGACTTTGAGAGTCCTGGCCCCTTAAAGCTATTCCAGTTTCTATTTCTCTCCCTGCAAAAATAAAAAGAAACAGAATATAACTTTTATTTCTTAGTTGAGAACAACAGAATCTTACAATGGCAACAGTGTAAGACAGAGATACATATGTATCTCAAACAAGGATGAATATTTTCATGTCTAGAACGAGCTTTTGGTGTAAGATTCTTTTTCTCACACAAATGTAATTTGTAAACATTCACATAAAATGTTCAGTTTTCATGCCACCATCCATGCTTTCTGAAATTGGCATCATCAAATTTTGTTCACATCATTGCATAAAATGATCATGTTGTCATCCGGAATGCCTTTTATTTTTTTTCATAGAATCAGATTTAAAAGTCAGTGAAGGGGAGGAGAGAGAGAGAGAGAGAGAGAGAATCCCGCTGTCCAAATGCAGTATTCAATCTAGGATTTTTCAGAAGGGGTCATTTTTTGTATTCACATAATGTTAAATATGGCCCACGGAAGCCTTAACAATGGGGTCATTTGGCAAAATAAGAGATCAATTGTCTAATGACCCCTTCTAGAATCTAGAATGAACACTCTAGGTGGTCTAAAACATATATATATGCTTAAATGCTATGAATCCATTCCTGGTAGCCAAAATCTCTACTAATTTCTGACAAATTCTTTCAATAAATGATAGGGGTGTCGCGATATGCTTGTAGCGTACTGCAATATATCGCAATATAAGAAGAGTGTATTGCAATACGTACCACAATGTATTGCCTTTAAAACTCTTAAGTCTGTTTCTATAATTTTATTGAATAAACATGCATACTGGCCTTGTTCCGTCATGCTTAGTTGTGTTAAGGCCCTTTATATTAATGATATACGGCTGTGTGACAGATACTTTTATAGTATGTAAAACAGTTAAACATGAATGAGATCGTTTTTTTACTTGCATGTCTGTTATTGAAATAGACAAGAAAATGTGGATTAAACAACTGATTTTCAAAAGCTGTAAAAATATTGTTAAATACTGGTACAGGGCAATCGTTTCACAGCCCAATACAAATTTTAATAAAATCATAATATACCTTTATACCAGTATATTGTGATACCCCTAAAAAATAACCTATTTTTCATATCCCCCCCCCCTTTCTCTCTCTCTATATATATATATATATATATATGTCCCTTACAAGTAGCTATGATAAATTAATTTTTTACCTTGCTAATATTACACAAACAAATTCACACGTCACTAGATCCAACCACCATCAACCTGGCCCTGCCAAAGAGCGAGCTACACACACACAGTCAGTCAGATAAAGATGAAACAATACCAGTGTGTGAGGTCTGACTAGTATAATGAATGACAATTCTGTTTTTCTAATGAAGACCTAACAACTACTTGGCCGCTGAGGAATATTATATTAATCATACTCTCTTTGATACATACAGCCCTGGCATCAAAAAAATGACTAAAACAATGTATACAATCTGAAGATAGATTCCATCAGCACAGTTAGAAATATAACCCCAGCACTGATTAATTACAAACTTAACACATTAAATATAACCCTAGATCACAGATACCGGCCGACCTGGCCAACCTACAGACCGCTTGTATATATACAGCTAACTATACACAAGTTTACAATGCGAAGATTTTTCTGACTTGTATTTTGCTTCAACATTTATACTTAATTCATTCTAAAGCCGATGAAAATCACTGATTTTTTCATATCCTTTTTATTCTTTGCTTTTACTTTCTTAGTGCTATTGGCTAATTAACACATTTATTCCGTGTTATTATTTTGTTAGCTTTACTGGGCAATACTGGCTATTTAATTCTTAACATATTTATTGGCTCCTACATTTTAAAATCAGTTAGCTTTTCACTCCAACTTTTTGAGATCCATAGCTTAACCCAGTACTCATCCCTTTTTAAGTGATACACTCCACTCAACTTGACAGGGTTGTAAACACCATCACGTCACACTTCTCAGTAGTTAACAGGGATGAAACTTAACTATTTTGAGTTAGGGCCCCAGCTCACTTCAGAAAAGAAGTTTTTAAAGAATTGGTTAAATATTTAGGGCTCAGACTGATGTTTTAGGAGTCATGGGCCACTAAGCCCCTGCTAATCTTACTCTCTGGTTAACTGAACTCTAATAAGGTCTTGGATGTAATTTTTTTATACCTAGGGATACAAAAACATTGAGGGTGTTTGAATATCAAGTAATTGAAGAAAGTCAATTTGACCTCGGAAAGTCAAGGGCTAAAAGAATGCTCTTTATAAAGACCACATCAGTAACATTGCATTTCTTCAAGATAACATTTTTATTTGTTTATATAAAGTTTAGGACATTTGTTTCATTAAGACAGTTCCTGCTTTTTCTACATTTGTAGCTCCATGGGGTGGTCTTGATAAGGGGTGGATCAATATACCAATATATATTGATTTAAGATAGTTTTTAGCTTCTCAATATGATGCAGATCAGTTATGGATTGTATCGGTTCAAAGGGAAACAACACTTAGAAGTTTATAACAGTTTCATAACTTTGGTTGTACTTTACTAGTTTTGTGTTCCCACATTAAAAAAAAATTTTGTGGTATCGTAAGTCACTAAGTGTTAATCAAAAACAAACATGCTAATCCATGTCCGAATCACAATACAGAAGCAAAGTAAATGGAACTGACAAGTTATGTTAGACACGTGAACTTCCACCATGGAAGTGAGGCCGGGTGCTCTGGAAGGGTAAGTACCTCTTGTTTAGCTAGCTACACCCGCCATGTGTGTATTCAAAATTGTGTGAAAGGAACATGGAATTATGTGACGTCAAATATATCCAGGGCAATCCTGAACACACAGACATCAGGGCAATCATGGACACACAGACATCAAACTTATCAACAATACTGTGATGACGGCCATAAAACTTTTTGAGGGTCTTGATAAGCATAGGCTTACAATATTCCTGAGTCAACAATTTATTTGCAAGCAGCCTACTTCGTTGTACAAAGTCCCTGTAAAATGCCTCAAAGAAAACCAAAATTGTGGAACTATTTTTGCAAAATAAATTGTAGGAAAGGAAATTTATTTATTTTCCAAAATGTGGGGGAAAACAGGTCTTGTGTGATACATTGTACAAAGCTGAAGTAACAACATTTCAATCCCTTGTACAACAAATATGTCAAGAAATCAGAGAGTGTGGCATCCATAAAAAATATCTGTTTGTATCAAGAAGCCCTATGATGAAGATTGTCGCTGGTTAAAATACAGTTACTTGGTGTCTGTACTTTTAACAAAATTAAATACGAACAATCAGATTTTAACAAAGTAAGCAGTTAGTGCTTGAAGCCCTTCTGTACTGTATTAACAATATATAACATGTATAATTCTCTGTATTCAAATATGCATCATACTAGTTACTCCCTGGCAAAACCAAAGCCTACATACATGTAGTCTTCATTTAAACATTTATACACATGTAATTTACAGGTATTAAGATAAGCAGGGGTCCAGTAGCCAATGGGTTCTTAATATAAGTCTGGGCCCCCTAAATTTTACACATTTAAGCCATTTATCTACAACTTTGTTTTTGAAATGACTTGGCCCCTAACTAAAATAGTTATCATGGGTTGAAATTTTTTTCAGATGAGCTAAAGTCCAGGACATTTTTATACAGAAAATCAGAAGCCCACAATTTTTTTTCAAGTCCAGAAATTGGTTAGCTACAAAATCAATGGAGAAAATCAGAAATCAATACACATAAATGTTATCAGCAGTTTGAGGGTATTTTTAGTAGTATTTACAATACATTTCCTCATTTTACTCCTCATAGATGACCAATGGAGATTTGTCAACCCAGGGCTGTTGAAACAATCGGACACGCTTCTCCTTATCATATTTGGTGTCTTCATTGTCTTGCGAGTTTCTTTTCTTGCCACTGCCTGATGTAGTTTGCTTGTTGGTGTGAAATTAAAATTAAACAGCCACATCATCAGACATAACTGAAAATTGGAAGTGATTACAAGCGCAATAACTATCTAGATTTTTCTTTATCAGCAGAACGCTTAAAGCTGCCTACCTAATTACTAGCATTTCTTACAAGCGCTGTTATGATCAAGAATGAATGTAAGCAACAACAGGGCAACGTAACTACAGATGGTCTTTCCAGATTTTTTCAAGACACCAAGCGACAGTAGGATATAAAATTCATTGGTCTTTCAGCCCAACGGCTTTTCAGTGAAGTTTTTGCAAGTCCTGCTTGCCAAGTTTCTAGTCCCCTGCGTCGGGCTTGAAGAAATTTCAACCTCTGGTTAAGCTTCATCCCTGTTTAAAAACTATAAATCTTCAGCCTTTTCAGTAAATTTGAAAGTAGAAGACAAATTTCCTGAAGTAGGCAGCAAGTATCGAATAATATGTGTTGCAAAACATATTCACAAAATGTAAACTTAATGGGAGTTGTCAACAAACTTAATTCAAATCCAAACAAGTAGCAGACAACTTTCATCGCATTGCTGGCTGAATTGAAACCACTGCATCTTAATCATTTCAGAATCTAATTTACACAAAAATGAAATATATACATATATGTATCTTGTTTTTAGATTAACCTTGTCAGCTTCTGTGTTAATGCATTGGTCAGTCTTCTTCTTGTTCACCTTTCACAGGTCAGTTACATGTGCTTATCTATATGTGTGTTTTGAGATGACCCCTACTATTGATAACCATCATGTCCTACAGTTACACCTACATCTACCCTCCTACCTTTGATATCTAAATATTGAAAAAATTGATGAGACTTATCATCCCTCCAGTTTTTTACTTTTTATAGTAATACACTTGAAACATGTTCACAAGTGACAACTCTTTTTACTTACTAATCAGGGGTGCGGATTAGCAGGGGGCCAGTATCTCAAGGCTACTAAAAATCAGTCTGGGCCCCTAAATGTTTACACATTTTAGCTATTTATTACTATTACAACTTCTTTTCTGAAGTGAGCTGGCCCCTAACTCAAAATAGTTTAGCTTCATCCCTGCACTTGAAAGAGTAAACAACTACCCACTTGAAATTGCTCAACTATGCTATCACACTCTAAGATGTACAAACATCGATTATAAACCTCACTAGGTCCAGGTGTCAGAAGATGTCATTTGTGACATTTCTCCCTCTGAAAGGAGCACCAATATCATGATGGAGAAAATTGTGGAAGGGAATGTTCCATGACAATTTTGTTTCTTGTAGGTATAATTTAACTTTTTCAAATATTAATTGTACCATAATTATAATGTTAATACATTGTACATTTAAGGATGAAATAACAAAATTGAAAAGTTTAAAGACAAATGATATACATGTTGTGAACAACGTCCAAATACAGTGTCTCTTGGATAGTAATATCAATACTACTTAAACCCTGTGTGGGTTTTTCCCCCAAGAAGATTCAACAAAATATTACCAAAAATTATGAAAATTCAGGAAACACCATTGAAAAGTTGAACTCTAGATTTTCTGAAAGTTTCTGTACAAAATCAATTGTCTACTCAAGTCGATTTAACTTGACCCCTGATGTATTAAATTATAATATGTGTACATATTGGTCAGTTACATGTATGTATTGTAACGTAAAATGCTAGTTACAGTGATAAAATTCCCTTTCCCGATGTTGGGATTTGAACCCAGATTGCCTGTTTGAAAAGTGAGTGCTCCACCGTTTCGCCTAAAAGGTACCCCAATAGGTGAGACAGTAGTAAAGCCTAGTACAGATTACAGATCCACCATGTTAGCTATCTTGCTACAGTATACATACATATTTATATAAATTTGTGTTTTGAGATGACCCCTTGCCTTGATTACCATCTTGTACTACAGTCAGATGTTGATTAATGCAGTGGTCAGTTACATGCAGTAGCAGATATTTGTTGTTACTTGTTTTCATATATACAGAGTGTGACCAGTCAGTGACCCCTGTGGCCAGGCACTGACCCTAACTATTGTTATATAGCAGAAAGGTCTCTAACAAAGAATATAATACTAAAAACTTTTGATCTCTCTCTCTATCATTTTTGACCTTTATTCAATCTTTGATGCAGCTCACATACTGATCATATAAATCTCTTTCCCTCTCTCTTTTTCTCAAAGAACATGAAGATCTCTCTCTCTCTCATAATCTGCTGGTGATCTCTTTTTCTCTCAAAGATTTGACACTGATCATCTCTCTCTCTCTCTCTTATAATCCAATGATAATGAAAACTGAACACTGACCATCTCTCTCTTTCTCTATTACAATTTCTGATGTTCATGAACTGATACTGATAATCTCACTCTATCTCTCTGCCTCTCTCTCTCAAAATCTCCTATGATCATGAAGATTAGACACTGATCACACACACACACACTGAAGAAGATCGGACACTGACCATCTCTCTCTCTCTCGCACCCACACACACACACACACACACACACACACACACACTCTCTCTCTCTCTCATAATCTGATGGTCAAAATCTGCCCTCGTGGGATTCAAAACCTAAGCAGTGAGGCTTCTGGCATGGTGTTTTATGCCATGATACTTTCACTTACCGGTATATTAAGGTGGTCAGTTCTGACACGGTGGAGAAAACCAGTACCAAGAGTAAACCAAGTGAAATGACAAACTATCTCACACGAGAATCTGCCCACGTGGGATTCAAAACCTAAGAAGTGAGGCACTGTGATCCTGAAGCCATTGATAAGAATTAGATCACTTGATTGAAGCTAGTGATAGAAAGACCATGAATATATATTCGTCCGTGTACAGTATTTCTAGCCCCTAATGCAAGTAATGAGTACACTAGGGCATATATAGTGTGTGTATGCACATTTGTATTACACTGATCACACATGTAAAAACACACACACACACACACACACACACACACACACACACACACACACCATTCCAATAAACAAAAAGTTTTTAGAATTGACAGCATTAGCTAACTGCTTCATTCTAGTTGCTGGTAACAATGAATCGATATACACAGAACAACATAAATATATCTATATATATGTATCATGTTTTTAGTTCATAGTAACCATGACGATCAATAAATGGACACTGTTCTAATTACAACAATAAGAAATGGTCAATCTCTATCAATCAAAATAACACAAGTTAAAAATGACGTCAATCAGAAATAGTCAACCTTTATCAATCAGTAAAAGGGAGTCAGGTGTAAACTACAGAGAAATCACACTCAAGACCATTGTGTGACAGTGAAGTGGAGATCGCTCCATGTAGGTCTGCACAATTTCAAAATTATTAGCAGCTAATTTTCTAAAACTTGTCAAAATATTATTAGGTTTTGACTTCATACACACTGAAAAGAAATCACAAAGATGAGACGTCATCAACTATAGGCACAGGTGCAGAAATTTTGCCTGTGCATTGCGCTGATGGCATTATACAGCAGGGTTCTTTATCGTGCTAAACCTATCGTGACGAGGGGCTTTGGTTATTTTAAGTTCCCATCCCAAAGAACCATGAAAATGCATGAATCATTTTTGTTATGCTGAGTGCTTGGTGAAAGAACAATTACTACCCACTTTAAAATCTTGGGTCAGACCTGGTTGGGGTTCAAACCAATGACCTTCCACTCACAGAACAAGCTCGCTACCAACTGAGCTACCACAGTGGTTACAAATGACAAAGTGAAACAAGGTCATCTATTGAACAGTGTCAGACATTGCACATGTTACTGGTACATGTACAGTGCACTTAGAAATTCTGAATCTTTTGTATTTGGGTGACCAGGGCTTTCCTTGGATTGTTTTTTGGGCTGATATTCTACCTTATTGACAATTCAAAATTCAAAATTCACAATCACTTTGCCAATTTTCACAACTTTGGATATTTCAGTATTTTTATCAAGTTTTTTCCTCACAATTTTGGTCATCATGATGCTTTTTTTCACTATTGCAGGGGCTCTACCGTAGTCCCCATAATACATGAGAGAGAGAGGTTGACTTCTTACACACCAGAAAGACAAATGACGAGACATGACCACAAACTGAATAGTGTTGTTGTAAGGTAACCTTATATAACCTTCAGTTACAGTGGATTATCCTTAAATAACCCTGCATTACATAATTTACAGTAATTACACCTTAAAACAATCCTATGTTACAGCGATTTATCCTTAAATAACCCTGCATTACATAATTTACGTAATTTGTAAACCCTTAAACCAACCTTATATTACAGCGATTTATCCTTAAATAACCCAGCATTAAATAATTTACAGTAATTAAACCCTAAAACAATCCTATGTTACAGTGATTTATCCCTGAACAACTATTCATGTACATTTAAAATCCAACAGCAGAATTCCTGACTGTAACAATACTAGGAGCTAAGTTGGAAATACATTTGTAAAAACTTTATAGTAGGCCAAAATGAAAGACTTTCATTTGTTTTTTCATTTGTCTTTTCAAATAAATTTTAAATTTTGATTGAAAAAGCCAGAAATGATGTAATCGTGTGTCATTATGAACATTTCTGTGAATTTTTTTTTTTTTTTTTTTTTTTTTTTTTTTTTTGCAAAAATTTTACGTAGAAGTTAATGGGACACCTGGTGCTGTTACAACAGGAAAGTCTTTCTGGCCAAAAAACTGTAGTATATATAAACACACATTTTTTGCTTTGGCCTGTAATACTTAATCATATTTACAGTATACACTGGTCAATAACAAACAAGTCTGTACAATGTATGAACTACTCGGGTCATAACATTAATCTTTACAGATTAATATCATAATATTTAAGCTCACTCTTAACCATTTGTTGACCTTATTTTTCAAAATATTATTTTCAAAATATAAACCAGATCTATATACTTTTGTCCGAACAAAGTTTACCGCAGTAGAATTTTTTTTCCTAAAACAGACAACAATGTCGGATTGCCATTTAACAGTGACCTGCATACAGGGTTTGCTCCCTTTTAAAAAGTTTGAGCCAAAACATTAACCAGTTTTAAAATTTAAGAGTCAATCTATTTGTTGTGGTAAAAATAAGAATAACAACAAAAATGCGTGAAATGTAGTCCTTCTTATCTGCTGTAGAGATTTTCTTGATCTGGCAGCCAACAGTGAACAGGGAAAATTTCATGGAAATTGACCACGAAATAAATTTTTGAGAATTTTTTAAAATTTTAATAATACATGTATATGGTTTTATATGAAACAAAGAAGGATTTTACAAAGTGTCGGAATACTTCTTGCACATCTCTGTATTTATAAGTGATGTTAACCATGTCAATGGATTAAAAGACACAAGTCTCTTATCTTTAGCATATGTTACACCCACGAAAAGGCTACATTTGAAACTATGACAAACATGATGACTTCCAATTTTCCTATTGTCAACTTTCCTTTTCTATGTAGCAATAAACCTGCTTCTCCTGCTTATGGTGTATTTGTTTCCCAATTAATACTCTATGGTAGAGCTTGTTCCCACTACAGGAACTTTGTACAACGAAGCAAGCTGCTTGCAAATAAAATTTTTACCCAGGGATATTGCAAGCCTAGGCTTATCAAGGCCATTTTAAAGGTTTATGGTTGTCATCACAGTATAGTTGACAAGTGTGATGTCTCTGTGTCCAGGATTGCCATCCCATAGTTCTATGTTCCTTTCACACAACTTTGATTACACAATCGGTGGGTGTACTGAAGCTAGCTAAATAGGAGGTGCTTACCCTTCCGGAGTAGGGCTGGATCAATATACCGATAAATTGATTTAGACCGATTTTAGCTTCTCGATATGATACGGTTTTGCATTTTGCATTGTACCGGTTCCAAGGGGGACAACTCTTACAAATGAATAATTCAAAACTTCAGTTTTAATAGCTTTACATCAAAACGTACCTGTGTCGTCTACTGATTAGTGCTAAACTAAAGACCAAGATGTTTAACGAAAATCGAAAGTGTGGAACAATTATTGTGAATGTGGAAGTATTGTGTAATTTATGCAAAGCCGAAGTTACAAGCTCTGGAGGTACAACAAATATGTCAACACGCCTGAGAAGGCACCTAAAATAGATCAACTTTAACAAGTTATGAAGTTAGTGCTTGAAAAATAAAACCATGTTGTACTGTATCGGCAATACGTATTGAATATTGGTTTATTTGTATTGCATTAACTATCATATTAGTTTCGCCCTGGCAATACCCAGACCTATTCCGGAGCACCCTGCCTCACTTCCCTGGTGGAAGTTCATGCATCTAACCTGACTTGTCAGTTCCAAAGTTTTTTCTTTGCTTCTGGATTGTGATTCAGACATGGATTAATTATTATGTTTGTTTTTTATTAAATGTTAGTTCTGGTGGAGGAAACCAGAGTACCCAGATAAAACCATTGATATTTAGGAAGCAGAGTGACAAGCTTTCTCAAACTAGGATCTACTAGACTGGATTCAAACCTAGATGGTGAGAGGTGCTGTGGTCACCATCTGTAAGGTGTGGCTCAGAGCACTCAACCACTGAACCCACTTTATCATTAGAAGTGAACTAGAAACAAGAATGAGATATACAATTAAATGTTACAATTACCCTCAAGTGACGTCCAATACTGCCAATAAACAAAATTTTTTTTAGAATGACATCATTAGCTAACTGCTTCATTTTAGTTGTTGGTATTTTCAAGTCAGGTCAGACCAGGGTTCCAAAACACCAGAGAGCTTCTGTGATATAGTGCATGCATAATTGTGAGACCACTGAAGCTACATGTACATAAATAAGACTACAGAACTTTCCCGAGAGCCAAATACCCCCTGCCCCCAAGATTTAAATTTTTTTATGCAACCCTGACCTTTATACCTTTCTGATATGACATTGGTTCAAGGTAATTACACACCTTTGGACCAAGGTGATTATTCATGTGCGTTTTCCAAAGAATTGTGAGATATGGCCTGGACACAATTTTACACAGACGGACAGACATGGTAATTCCTATAGTTTTCAGGGTGTGTAATAAATTGAAGTTATGATGTTTAAACCCCAACTTAGATTTTTACCCTCTCAATTTTCTAACATGATCCGATTTATGTGGTGGAAGAACCATCTACCCAGACAACTGCAGTTCCAACTGACAATTTCTCTCAAAGTAGGATCTATCCAAGTGAGGTGAGAACATAGGCAGTGATCTATAAGAATGTGTTTTTCACTACTTGACCAGCAAGGGACTGTTTACAACCAGTACAAATGCACTAAAGATATAGATCTGCTTAAACACATAAAAATTTTGGGGCAGATATAGATTTTGTTTTATTTATATCTAGTTTTTATAAATTTATTCAGACTAATATGAACATTAATTCAACAAGAACTTTTCATCTGAATTAAATTGAAAATCAGTAAATATATTTACTTTATAGTGAATGGAGTGAATGAAAGTCATTCCATGTTTCCAAGTCATAGAAATGTTGATAATTCTTAATCTTAGACGTCATTCCATGTTTCCAAGTCATAGAAATGTTGATAATTCTTAATCTTAGATGTCATTCCATGTTTCCAAGTCATAGAAATGTTGATAATTCTTAATCTTAGATGTCATTCCATGTTTCCAAGTCATAGAAATGTTGATAATTCTTAATCTTAGATGTCATTCCATAGTTCCAAGTCATAGAAATGTTGATAATTCTTAATCTTAGATGTCATTCCATAGTTCCAAGTCACAGAAATGTTGATAATTTTTAATCTTAGATGTCATTCCATAGTTCCAAGTCACAGAAATGTTGATAATTTTTAATCTTAGAAAAACTATTTTACAATATACGATATACAAAATGAATTATTGCCTTCTTTTTGTTATTTATAAGGAATCCACATAACAGAAACTGACAACAATCCTTAGTTATTTTAATAATAGATAATTACAAACATTGTAATATGAATAAATAAATCTTAAATTCTTTTTAACATTTTCAGCATACAAAATCAATAACGATCTATCTAAAAAAAAATCCTTTTTTATCCTCGCCTATTAAATTAATTTCAATGTTCCTGAAACACTATTTTCACAGAAATGTTCAAAATGGCTCAAATTTATAGATTTTTATAGGTCAAAATTAAAATTATAGCAACGAGTACAAATGGAAATTGTTCTTTCTTTTTAATCAAATAAATACAAACTACAGATTCAACAGAAAAATAATTTTCTATACGTTGTTAATTAATTTTGATTTTCTAATAAAATATTGTTTAATCTAATTGAACAGGAATTGAATAACTGAGATTTTTTTAATGCTTGTTTTCTTTGTTGTTGATGTTTTTTTTTTTGTTTTTTTGCAATAAGTTCACAAGGCTAAAGTTAATATAAATCAAACTAATTTTCATGATGAGATATGATGATCTTCCAAACATGAAACAGGAAATGTATATAATTGAAGGAAAGATTTTTAAAACACTAAAATATTAAAATCAGTAATATGACAACATCCTATTTACAAAAACATGCATTACATTAACCCATTTCTAATGATAATTTATAACCATGTCAACTTGACATATATTCACACCTCATTTGTGCGACTCAAAAGGAAATAAAAATACAGATATTAAGATTCTACCATTTTTAAAATCCATAAATCCAACCAACAACAGAATTATATTATTATGATTAAGACAAAAACCCAACATATTTATTATCTTTTTGACACACAGGGATAAAAATGCAAGTGTTGAATACCGCATACAAGTTATTGAGGTCATAACAAACCGCTCACATATATACATGTATATAACTTTAAGGTCACACAACATCTATAGAAAAAAATGTAAATATTCCCATATTCTCAATGATAACTGAAATGTCATTCACAACATAACATTCATTTTAGGTTAAAATTCCTATTTTCAATAATCTAAATAATCATATCATGCTGATTTTAATCAAAATATCGGGGAACTAGATTGTTTGTGAATCGCCCTCCGCGATCTGGTCAACCAAACCTAGTTTCCGTTAAAGAACAAAACATTATACTGATCGTTCTACAAGCACAGGAAATCAAATGATTTTATGTAAACAAATTGCACGTGTGTTTGTTTAAATATTATCTATAGTAACCAAAATGTCATCGTTAATTGCAATTTGACATTATATCGTATGATAATGGTATCGGAGTGGACAGTCATTCTTTTTTTCCGATCACACCCCCAAAAATCACCCCTCGCTCACTGAGAATTACTGCAAAAACACACATATAATCCCCGACTCATTACGACCAAAAACATATCTTTCGACATGTTTCAGAAATATTTATGTTAATATCAACAAGATAATTACATGAATACAAATTTATACAAGATAAATGAATGTTTTTATAACTGTTTTTCACGATGGTCACTCGACATAATTGCAAAGGTTATGGATGGGGGCGAAGTTGGAACAACGGCCATGTTGTTTTTATACCACCGGGTCACGGCTGTTTATTCCACGATTTTCGTCATTAAAAAAGTGCAGAAATTATCACTTACCTTGCAAAGGGGTACTCCAAAACGTTATCGTACACAATACGATAAAGCAAAAAAATATGGACGCCATATATACTTAAACATGAGGGATATATGTTCACATACACGACTCTAGTTCGGCCAATGTTCTTGATCTTGTGCATGAATACAAATCAGTGAACCGTATCACAACCCATAATCTTTTAGCCTTGCGCTCTACATACAAGTGTGTCGACAGCTCGCTGAGAAAACACAACGAATTTTATTTTTACAGTATAATGAAAAGATTTAAGCATAACGGCGTTTAACATTCTTTACAAGATTATATTTCCATTGATTTTCTACCATTCCAAAGAGTTAGGGCATGCGCGGAATTTAAGAAAGGCGACGTAAACCATAGTTGTTATTTGAGGGAGTGAGACCGAAAGATGGAAGGTCTTAAGTTGCAAGAGGTCAAGCAAGCTGTTCCGTTTTCCCGCGAAAGTGTCATGGGAATGATCGTGACCATTAACGGTAATTCGGTGGTTATGGGAAGTAGTAGAAAAAAATAACATTGATAAATGTGTTTTTATTTATTTAAATTTCATACTGAATGAGTAATCAGTGTTTGTTTACGTTTTTTTAGTTCATGACATCTATTTCATTCATAAATTTAAACTACCGCTTTTAGAACTATTTAAAACTAAACTATAACTACGGATTGTCAAGTGATTTTTAATTATTTATAACATTTGCAACAGTTCAGTTAAAAACTGTTTTTAATGTATTGATTATTATTAATACACAGCTGTTTAAAACAATCCACATGATCGAACTTTTAACAGTAATGTACTGTTAAGTTCAAGAACGGTTGAATTTATTTATTTAATAATTTTAATTTTTTCGATTTATTTATTTCAATTCATTTAGATTTATTTATTTATTATTTATTTCGATTTATTTAATTTTAAAAAAAATACTTGTCACCTTATTCAAGTTATGCCACGGTTAGTAGGAACTTTGTCATATATGTGAATTTTCTGAATGAAATATATTTATTAAAAAATTGTACATAATATGACACCATTTTGTCATGGTTTCCGAGATAGAATTGACTGAAAACGTAAATACTGATTTTTAAAAAAAAAAAAAAGAAGAAAAAAAAAAAAAAAAAAAAAAAAAAAAAAACCGGGGAATACTTGATCAGTGTTGATGATCTATCATAACATCATAACATTGAGCTTCTTTTAACACCCGGTCCGTCGATAGCTGATGCCTAAACCCCGATGTCCTGTGTCACGGCAGGCAATGCACGCAAAAGAACCTTCCATGCACCTTGCCCTAACTGCACTGTAAAGGTAAAAAAAAATCTGCCACTTCACCTATGACTGGTGACGTATCGACACAAGTGAAATTTTCTTGACTGGGACGTCGCTAAACGGAATATATCGAGACTATAGGCGAAGGTGCAGAAATTTTGCCTGTGCGTTGCGCTGATGGCATTTTACAGCAGGGTTCTTTACCGTGCTTAGTCCATCGTGACTGGACCTCGTTTATTTTAAGTTCCCGTCCGAAAGAACCATGACTTTCATTTCATAATGCTGAGTGCTTGGCAAACCGTGAGTCACTACCCACTTTCAAGTCTTGGGTCAGACCCGACCGGGGATTGAAGCCATTTACTGAGCTACAGCAGTGGTTGCGATGTGCAATTGTGTTTACGTCCTAGTCGATAATATTTTACAATTATAGAGATGGCACCAGCTACAGGTGGGGTGGCAAAAATTTTAGCCTTTGCAGTGTACTTAGGGCGTTATATGCATGAAGTGACACAGGGCATCTGTGTTTAAGGTCTCTGCGAATGACCTGTTGACTTTCATTTCTTAATGCTGAGTGCTTGGTCACCTCCTTTTTTCAAGTTTTTGCCAGACCCCGGTTGGGGTTAGAACCCCTCACCTCCAATACGAATTGAACACTCTACCATTTGAGGTACTGTAGTGGTATTAAAAAAGAACAAGAAAGAAAATGTGGAGCCAAAACTTTTTTAATAAATAAACTAGAAAAACTGTCAGCCACAAGCTCACAAAAATACCCCCCCCCCCCCCGCTCCCCCCCCCCCCCCCACACACACATAAAAAAATCCATCGGATCAAATTTTTAAATAGGAGTTGCACATCTACATTATATCACAAAGATTGTGTGAAAGTTTCATGAAAATCCATTGAATTATTCTTTACTGGGGCGTTAAACACCATTACTACTACTAGGAGTTGCTGATAAGAGATAGGTACCATAAGGTGTAACGGAAGGACGGACGGGCACCCCTATCACTATATACCACCCACTTTTTAAGCGGGGGGGGGGGGGTATAAAAAGCGGCGTATTCGGCCGGGCATGAGAGTACAGGAAATTGTCTTTTTGACCCTGGTCAGTAATTTTGTAATGGAATAAAACTATGCAACACAACACCAATGACATTTTATTATAGATAATTTTATTGGAATTTAATTTAATTTTCCCGCAATTATAAAATTTAATGTAGTTTCCTGTCTTTAAAATGATTTTTCAATCTGAAAAATTAATTAACATCTCCTGATCTGGTCAGTAGTATCCAATCCCGCCCAATGATGTATACAGATTTGTCGAAATTTAACGCCGAGCTAACTAAAAGAAGTCCGGCGACTGTCGAATGTCCGAGATTTTAGTGATGGAAATGCTGTCGAGACTGTGTCGAAAATAGCTAACGAGGGGCCCGAGATGAGCTGTCGATTCGTCACTTCTTCGTCAACTTAATGACAGACTGTACCCAGGGGCGTAGCTTACTATGAGGCAACCGAGGAAATTGCCTCCGTAAATGTATTTTTTTTTACAGACACACGAAGAAAACAGAAAAGAATAAAAAAAAATCTATAGTGAACAAATATAATTAGTCACTATTAATATAGGGTTTTCTTTTCGGCGAACCACTGCGGTAGCTCAGTTGGTAGAATGCTCGCTCCGTAAGTAGGAGGTCGAGGGTTGATCCCCGGCCGGGTCTGACCCAAGACTTGAAAGTGGGTAGTGACTTTACTTTCGCCAAGCACTCGGCATTACAAAATGAAAATCACGGTTCTTTCGGTGAGCTTGTACGGTAAAGAACCCTGCTGTATAATGCCATCAGCGCAATGCGCAGGTAAAATTTTTGCACCTTCGTCTATAGCTGGCGACGTCTCGATATAAGTGATATTATTCTTGACTGGGACGTTTAACACCATTACTCAACTCAACTCTTTTCGGCAACTGCTTCAATGAACACCCCAGTAAAACATGAGTTGCTAAGTTGTTATATTTTTTCATGCAAGGTTCGGTTTTAGCAAAGTTTTGCTTTGCCTTTTTGACAATGTTTATGAACATGGAATGGTATGTTTGTATTTAAATCCATAAGTTCCCCTTTATTTACTATTATCATTTAGCAACAAATATCAGGTCCAGGTGTCGCCAGATTGCACCATTTAACGCATTTTTTTTCATTTTTTTAAGGAGGAGCATACCCCCAAAGCCCTAGACCTTGAGCACCGTTGTCACTTCTCAGGGGCGTAGCTTACTATGAGGCAACTGAGGCAACTGCCTCGGTAAAAATCAGTCGTATTATATTTTTTTTCACAGAAACACGAAAAAATAGAACAGGATAAAAATAATTAAACTCAAAATATGAAATTATTATGTTAAAGGTACCAAAGAGTTACTCACTTGTTGTAAAAGGAGTTTTGGTGTCACATTGAAGAATTAGTTTTGAATTTTCCAGACCATTTCGTATTTTTCATTTCAAAGGTACCACCACATTTTGTACGTTAGTCACTGTTAATAAACTGCTGTCTTTTCGACGACTGACTCAATGAAAATCTTGAGTGAAACTTGAGTTACTAAGTTGTTTTATTTGTTTTTCGGGGGAGCTCCTTGGTTTGAAGCGCTTTCGAAGCTTCTAATTTTTGCCTCGGTTATAATTGGTTCCTATCTACGCCCCTGCTTCTACTTTTTGTCTGTTACAGTTGGTTCCTATCTACGCCACTGGTACTGTAATTAATGTCGTATCATAAGATGAGAGTAAAAGTTCGACAAATGCCACACCCATGACTCGGGCCACCAAGTTTTGTGAAAGAAATCCACATCCATCGCATCACCATTTTGTTGTTGTTGTTGAATGTTGCTTAACGTCGCACCAGCAATTTTTCAGCTATTTGCGACGAGAACTGCTTTAATAATGTGTACGAATTAATCTATGCACATGAAGTGCGAGTGTGTTTTATAGTCTGCCTTGTACCAGCGCGCACTCAGGACGACTTTAAGAAGCTAGCTTACCGAGTCAGTACGTCGCAGGAAAGCGTACCACTCCCCGAGTCACATTATACTGACACCAGGTGAACCAGAGAAAATGTGGGACAACTTGGTTTTTCACTTAATTGGGATGAGTTAGTGACAAAACTGGGACGAGTTGACTTGAATTCTTTCAAACGAACTGGCGTTTGAGGTTTAATCAATCATTTCGAAGAAACGTTGAAAGTATTGTCAACCGTCTTTCCATTATTCCATCTCCTCCGAAACTGTCGCACGGATTTCAACGATGTTTAGTATAGTGTTTTCTTTTTTAAAACAACACTGCCAAGTCTGACGTGTAGGATTTAGATCACAATATTAACGCCTGAATGGGATTTACTAATAGTCCAGTATGACCACGTTTCATGTTTTTATTGCTCTTAATCACTGGGTCCAAGAAACGGAGTAAAATTATCCGAGGATAGGAGTAAAACGTTTAAATAGGTCGGCATTTCATAAAGATTTATCTTATGAAATGCCAGACCCGACTTTGGGTTTCGTTTTTTTTTCTGTAGAACCCACGACCTTCTACTATATGATCAAAATGATCGTCGTATTACCATTACAATATTCTAATAAACATGTTTATACAAAAACGGTTTAATTTTCCAGATTTATTGACAAAACACTAAATTAAACTTGAGCAATTCCCCATAAATACCTTTCCATTACCCAATGTATGGCCCCACAACTTAGTTTTGTGCAAATTTGAAACTGTGTTCTGAGAATGTAATACATGTGTATAGAAGCCGCATCTCTTGTATGCTCAGTTAAAACATTGCTATGACGTCATGCTTTGTCTTTTGATGTGTATTAACTGGCCTAATCGTCAGTTACCTGTAAGTGTCCAGTAAGTTGATACAACTGTACATTAACTAACCGAATGGACAGTTAGAATATACAGCTAGATTAACTTATTGGACAGTTACAGTGAACTGATTATCCATCCGAAAGCTAAAGTGTCCAATAGCACGGAAAAAAAAAACAAACAAAAACTAAAATGGGAAAATTTTATTTTTCACATTTCTAGCTCATTGCACTGTTTTCACGTCATACTGAATAGTTTAATTTAATTCCAGAAGAATTACACTATCTTCATAGATTTATTTCACTTTTGGATGGCTTTTCACTTGAACTATCCACTATTGCAGAAACATTCACCGCTTCATTTTGTACTACTTACTTCCACATTAGAAGATTCACATAGTAAAAGATTCCTTACATAATCCTTATAAAGAATAAAGCACATTTATATTACAGTCGTGTGGCACCAGACAGATGCTCTATTGTTTTGGCAACCATTTGTTTATTTAAACCTGTATCTAGAAATAATTCGTGATTAGTTTCTGTTGTTGTGCACATTAATTAGTTTAAAATACTAGAATCCAACATTTTCACAAAAATTAGAAACGAATGATTATTATTTGTATAAGCACGCAAATCAGATGCAGTAAAAATGCGTCTTCACTATTTGATGACATTTTCAAAATGACCTGAGCAGATGAAATATTTAGTCACCTTGTAAGTACAACTCACAAAAATCATGATTTTTACCTCACTCTGAGTGAAGTTACCTACTATCCATTGAGTTGTGAATTGTGATCCCCATTGACCTTTTGACAAAAAGCATTGTCACCTACAACTGTCCATTATTTAATGAATGGGAATTTAAAGCTGTATTTTATTAACACAAAGAAATGCAATTAGTAGAGCAGATAAGTCACTTAATCGTTCAGATGGTAATACAAGCATGAAACTTGGCACAGTTATTGAGGATGGGTCACTGTTAGCAAAACTGTATCTAGCCAAATTGAATTCCAATATGGCGGCCATTTTTCAAGATGGCTGCCAAAAGTGTGATATCGACAGTAGTATTGTAACATTATCCTCTAAATTAGGTAATAAAAATGAGGTTTGTATTTGTATTTGTATAACATCGGCTGCTAGACTACCCACCTAATCAAAGTGATCAAAATCTTTGCTATTTTGATTTTTAAGATGGCGTCTTATATCCAAAATGGCCGCCAAATATTAAAAAGAGATATTGCATTACAACAATCATTCAGGGATGACGCTAGTATTTGTTTCCTATTTTACTTCAGACTGTGAATTATTGTTGTTACTGTTGAAATGAATTGCCTACATGAAAAGAAAAATGGCCGTCATGTACCAAGATGGCGGTCAAAATGTTGAATATTCCAAAATGGCGCCCAAGTAGATTATAATAATGAATAAACATGGTTAAAGGTATTGAAATAAGAACTATGTAACTTAATTACGATTGGCATGGGCAACTGCAAAGTTTAGTACATGTAAGGCTGAAAGAATAGCATTTGCATCTGCCAATGCACTCTCTTTTACAGCCACACTTTGTCAATTCCTGACAGCTTTTAGCTATTGGTACTAAACTAGACCAAAACACTTTCCAGGTGTTGTCCTCTTGTTTCATCCATCCCCAGTCTGAAGGGCTTTTGCTCTCAGGCTCCTTAATCAACGACTGCCCCCATATATGTCCCGCCTGAAATGCAGCGCGTTTAACATGTTCCTTAAGGGCCGCTACAGTTGGTGGTATCATGTCATATGGTTTTTGTTTTCTAGCAAAAAGTTCAAGCCGGGCTTCATTCACAGATGGAGTTGGTAGTGCTCTATCGTACATCAATACAACAAATCTTTCCAATGTTGCCATATCCTCTGCTGTTACCTCTAATGGACTATCACTCAATCTGCCAAAGACAGTTGATGCTTCAGGGAACACATTCCAAGTTTGCCAGGCAGTCTTCTTTCCTTTTCCATGAAAAGCAGATACAACATCACATCCACTGAATGCATGGAAGAAAAGAATACTGCGAGTTTTCTCATGTCCGATTATGGAAGCGACATCATGTACTGGAATCCACCGAAGTTTGCTTCCTTTCCCAAAGGTGACCCACAATTTTTCTAAACCCAACTGACTCAAATATGGGATGAAACTTACCGCTATCACAACTATATCGGTATCATTAGCCTCAATAATTATAGATTTATATCCACATTCTACAGCATGGCGAGTATGTAAGAGGAGTCGGGTGTCAGCCTCCTCATGTGTGCATGGTGTTATTTTATCCAGATTTGTAGATTCCTCATTGTTTTTACTTGTCATAGCTTGTTCTTCTTTTGTAACGACAACAGTATTGGCTGTAGATATGTCTGAAATTCTGTCAGCAAGAAAATTAAACAATTCTGTTTTATTGCTGTTATCTCGAAGAAAACTCCTCCAGTTTGATGGTGTCTTATTTGTACTTGTAACTCTTCTTCTAACAGCTTTACCCCTCCTGGACCTGGCTTCAGACTTCAGGCTACAGTCTCGATACACGTCAAAAACTAAGTCCGTTCTCTTGTATTCCGAGCTATATCTCTGTATCTTTGGAAGAATATCATCAGTTGCATATTTTTGAAATGTTTTAACACCACGAGGAGGGACTGAGTTTATAAGCGCCGAACCATCAATCATAATAGCGTCTGCCTCTGGCTTTGTTTCAGGCAACATGACTGTTTCTTGCAGAATACCAATTAAATCAGACTTCGAGCATGTTCGGAGTTTTCCGCCATCACTTAGTGAAGCTGGTACAGATTGATTTTCATGTTTGAAAAACTCTTTCAAGTCGCATTGTCTATTTTGACAGGAGATAAAAAGACGAGAAAAAAGTTGATAGTTGTCCTTTAGTAGTTTAACTTTGGATGTAATTTTTGAGTCAGATTTGGAACGCTGATCGAGAATTTTATGCAGTTTTTCTTTATAGGAACATAGAAAGAAGAAGCATCCTTACAAAGATCTGACATAAATAAGTCAAATTGGGTTTTTCCTGTGATAATGTGTTTTCATTAACTGCGAAACACTAGCATCAGCGATGTCTTTTGTATCCAAAACAAGAAGATCCTCAGATTCTTCCTCAAAAGGATTACCCATCTCGCGCATAACAGTGGTAAGTTTCTGTGTTTTCTCAAAAAAGGTATGTTAATGTCTCCCCTTCTTCATGGTGACGGGTACTTTTTGTTGCATCTTTTGCACCACTGACTGTTTCATAGGTAGAGACAAGACGACTTACCTCAGGTCCAGCTACCATCCATCTCCTAAGAGCTTTTTCGTCTTCTGTAAGACCAACAGCTCCTCCGTCTCCTTTAATTATAGCATTGTTTTGCTCGTGAGTTTGGTCAATTGCAACAGCAGAGAATTTTCTGTCTGATTTATGAACAACGAAATTACCCCCATGGAACTGCCTGGCAACTTCTGGATGCTGATCGGCAAGACACAACATGTCCCTGAGATGAACAGATAGCCAACGTGCATACTTGACATTATTATTGGCAAATAGGTAAGGCATAAGTTCATAAAGGGATTCCTTATAAAGTTTGAAATCTGCCTCCCGGAATGATCTCACCAAGGTCATAATTATCAGCTCCATCTGTAGTACCATACACCAGAATTGGAATTGTGGACTCTGTTGTTCTCTTGAATTACGCCAATTTTCAAAGGTCAGTCGTGTTCATCAGTAGTTTGTTCCTCGTAGTTATCATACGCTTCCTTCAGGAGCTTGTACAAGGAGCATGCTGTGATTTGGTGTGCTTGCCGGGTTTTAGTTACACTTGATGCAGACAAGAAAGAGTCAGCTGTTCCAGCAGATGCAATATCAGCCTCAACTAGAGCACTTGTCCAGCCGCTATCTTCCAGCAAAGATCCTATGGACTTAAGTGCTGTCATTTCTATATGAAGCCCGCCAAACATACTAACTACTTTATCCTCTCCGTATTGATCTGGCCAGTGCCATTGGATTTGTTTGGCTAAGGCAAAAAGTGGCTGGTCAGCGGTAATGACAGGTGTTTGACCTGGATTAAGAAATGCCACACTGTCTTTGACCTTGTTCAAAACATGTTTTATTGTAGCAACGGAATGAGCTTGGTCTCGCAGGAGAGGAAGAAGCGATGTTATAGATATTTCAAAGTCTTGACTCCTTTTCTGGGATGCATGGAAGGCTGACCAAGATATATTTACTTCATCATTAATATTTTCAGCCAGATAAACAGTCTGAAGCCAGTCGTATTCTGGAATCAAAATATTAGCAAGTCTTGAAACTGGTTTAGGAACGTTTGCAATTTCTGATGGCTGTGGATTCTCTTACCCTTGGGCAATATGTACACAAAGTTTCATGCTTGTATCACAAACTGAACGATTTGGCCAAAAAAATGGACTTATCTGCTCTACTAAATGTTTTAAGTTAGAAAGAAGCCTCAAACTGTTCATTCTTAGCTAACGCGCCTCTATTAATTCTTTCTCTCACAAAATGAACAGTTCATGGGGCTTCTCTCTTTTTTAAAATTTTCAGAAGTTTTGTAGAAGATTAAAATATAAAGTTTACGCACGACGAAAGGGGATTGATCGCCATAGTTTATTTGAGCTAAAAAGATACTAGTAAGTGGTTATTACGGGATAGTTATAAATTTCTGTTGTACATAATGAGGAATATAAAATGTTGTGGTACACTGATATATTACAGTATTGCAGGGAGATAACTCTTGTGAATAATCCAGAACGTTTGTGATAAAACGTTAAAAGTTCTAATTCCTTTCTAGCATGATTGATCGATTGATTGATAATTGAATGGGGATTTACGTCTCAGTCAAGAATATATTCTTTTTAGCAGATGGTCTTTATAAACAAACTGGCACAGCTTTTAGACAGTTTAAACTTAGTCTGTGTTAAGAGTTCTGTTTAGAAAATATCTTTTATTTTTATCAAATAGCATGATCAGGGGTCAGTTGTTCGAAGCTTGATTAGTTCAATTGATTGATTAGTAAAACTTTGAATTTTGTATAATTTCAGATTTATGGTGAACTTAAAGTTGAAATGTCGAAAATGAATAAAAATTCCATCAAACTTGAGCACATTGACATAAAAATACCAATTTGATAGTGTTATTTTGATTTTATTCATACATGTATATTAATTTTTAACTAATCACTGTGCCATATTATAAATTTTTGAATTTTCTACATGGAATATTAAAAAAATATAATATGACAACGAATGAAATATTCAAAAAATTATGATTATTTTTTTGTTTGTTTTATTGAGATGGACTCTAAATATTTCAAAGTTGCTATGAGCTTTGGGGTTTTTTATACTGCGAGATTAATGCTGTTCAGGGTTCTTTATCGTACCAAGCCCACCGTGACACGGGACCTCGTTTATTTTAAGTTCCCGTCCGAAAGAACCACGACTTTCATTTCGTAATGCC
The DNA here is from genome assembly GCA_021292105.1 of Anadara kagoshimensis. Classification (NCBI taxonomy): domain Eukaryota; kingdom Metazoa; phylum Mollusca; class Bivalvia; order Arcoida; family Arcidae; genus Anadara; species Anadara kagoshimensis. Next base: position 10,328,675 of record CM037868.1, on the reverse strand, counting down.
GAGTGCTTGGCGAAAGAACAAACACTATCCATTTTCAAGTCTTGGGTCAGACCTGGTCACGGTTCGAATCCACGACCTCCCGCTTACGGAGCGAGCACACTACCAACTGAGCTACCGCAATGGTCCATATAATACACCAGAACTATCATATCTCACCCACTAACCAAACTGCTAATTTATCCTCGGCAACCAAGTGATCTAAAAGCCCTTTTGTGAGGTCCCACCTAACCCACGGACTAACAGCTTCAATCACCGCCTATAGGTTCATATGATACTCTAGACAGATGCTAGTGTGAGGAAGTCTGTCAGTTCGCTTACCAAACTTCGGTGGAATCTTTCAGTTTCCTTAAACATTCCTGAACTGACCACTTTGATAAAAGTAAAAGAACCTTGACTTGGGCGTAAAACACCATTACCCTACCCGACTCCTATTTTCCCTAGCTCTACATGGATTCTTGCTGTGTAGTGTCCATCAAGATACTGTTTTGCTTATGTTGGTTGATGCATTCTGGAAGACATGACCTACTAGCCAGTGAACGTTCCGCAGACATGAATAAGATCCAAGTTTTGTGCTCAAATATCCCAACAGCACGATAAACGCCGCAACCTATAAATTATAGTGAACGTTCCACAGACATCAATAAGATCCAAGTTTTGTGCTCAAATATCCCAACAGCACGATAAACGCCGCAACCTATAAATTATAGTGAACGTTCCACAGACATCAATAAGATCCAAGTTGTGTGCTCAAATATCCCAACAGCACGATAAACGCCGCAACCTATAAATTATCATACATGTTTGAATGTTGTCTTATCATTACAGACTGAAAATCGTTGAAACATCATTGTGCTAAAGCCGAGTGCTTGTCAACTAAATAGTGTTTTATATTGAAAAATGCATGTATTTCCCCCATATTTTCCATGTTTCAAGAAAAACAACTATGTTGCATACATTTAAATAATTACTAAGTTATCATTTACAAATACTGTAAAAAAAAACTTTCAATATTTCAATTCTATGAATAAAATTTCATACAGTGATTACAATATAAACATAGAATTACAAATATAAAATTGTAGTTACAGTCAAACCTGTCTATATACAGGTTCAAATAATGTGTATTAAGAACAATTGGGATATAATTCTACTGACCTTTATTTATAAGCAGGTGACCCTTATATAGAGATGGCCTTTAAGGCAAGTTGGGCTGTATTTTATTATTGATGGCAGTGTATAAGCGATATGACGTTCCATAGGTATTAAGGTCCAAGTTTTGTGCTCAAATGCTTTCAAAAGCAACACGACACATGACAAATTAATCAAAGTACTGACAGTACTGAAAGAAAGAAGGAGGTCTTTCTTAAAAATTTGTTTATATCAGAAATATTTCATTTTCATCAAGATGCAGAATGTGTGTATTTCTCATACAATCAAAATAAATGTAGCAGTATTCCATACAGGCTGACCAATCAAATTTATTTATTTGTTCAGATCGGTACATTTTTTAGTGTGCAAGGTTGCCATTTAGGTACTTTTTATCGTTAAGTGTTTGATTTTGGTACAATTTCCACATAAAAAGTCAATAGCGAAGAGTTAAAAAAGATTGGTGGAATGACGAGTTAACTTTGAAGTGGAACGATACATGTGTCGCGGAATCAGCAATGTTAAAAGCATCTGGAACTGCGAAAAAACGTCTGCGTCACGTTTAGTCGAGAATCGAAAACATTTTGACAAAAGCGTTCAAAAAGCGAAACGTCAATTCTGGCATAGAAAACCTTGTTCAAATGAAAGATAATTCTAGTGCAATTTGGAAAAAAGATCGGAAAAATCGGTGTCTGGAACGACAGGCAAACCAAAATTCAGACGGAGGTTAAACTCGACGATGGAACAAAATCATCGAAGAAGAAATCTGTGGTTCTGGATAAATGGAAATAGTCTTTTAACAATATGTTTACGCAGTCAGTGAATAGTGTCAGTTGTGTTAATAATATCACACACGAAAGGTGTGTTGATGAGCTAGATAGTGTTATATTTCTTGAGGAGATTAAATCAGTGTTACAGAAATCTAAAAATGGAAAATCACCTGATGTTGATGATATACCTGTGGAATTATTGAAAAATGAAGCAGTTTTATATTTGTTATTTTCTCTTTTTAACGAGTGTTTTAATTCAGGTATATTTCCTACTTTGTTGAAAAAGTAATTATAACCCCGATTCCAAAAAATTCAACTACTGATCCAATGAACCCTCCATCGTATTGTGGGATTTTACTCGCGCCGACGACATATAAAGTTTTCTGTGCTATTTTAAATAACAGATTGGAAAAATGGTTGGATTCGCAGCATTTTTTCAACGACGAACAGAATGGATTCTGTAAGGACAGAAGTACAATTGATCATCTTTCTACGTTAACGTCAATTATAGAAAAAAAAACAAAAAACAACTAACACCGCTTTTATTAACTTTAAGATAGCATATGGTTTGGTAAATAGGCAATTGTTATATAAGTTCAAAAATGATTAGGGTTATTAGGGGATTATATGAGAACGTACAGTCATACGTAAAGGTTAATGGTTTTTTTCACAGAGTGGTTTGATGTATACGTTGGTTTGAAACAAGGTTGAGTTTATCCCCCTTTTTTATTTAACATTATTATCAACTATTTAATTGACAGTATTAAAACTTTGAATATCAATCTCCTAATTGATAATGAACGTCTAGTTAGTTATTCTTCTGTATGCTGATGACGTGGTTGTTTGGTTGGTTGGATGTTGCTTAACGTCACATCAGCAATTTTTCAGCTATTCACAACGAGAACTATTTTATTAATCTCTATGGATTAATCTATGATCAATATTGTGTATGCATGTGAAGTGTGGGTGTGTTTTGTGGTCTGCCTTGTACAAGCGCGCACTCAGGACGACTTTAACGTGCTAGCTCACATAGTCAGTACGCCGCAGACAAGCGTATCACTCCCCCAGTCCATTATACTGAAACCAGGTGAACCAGTAAAGGCCAACGGCAAGGAAAATTCACTTTCCCACATGTGGTCTGAGCGGGACTCGAATGATGACGTAGTATTATTAGAGCAGAAAGATTTACAGGTGCTGCTTAATACACTAGGTCTTTGGTGTAAATCTAATTACATGTATATTAATGTCAACTTTGATAAATCTAAGGTAGTTTATTTTAGAAACCCGTCTTTAGTTCATTTTAGAAACCCGACTTTACCACGTAGTACTACTAGCGATGTGATAAGTGACAATTGTATTGGAATAACTACGTCTTACTTAGGTTTACTTCTAACTGAACACATTGATTATTCTGAAATGGTTAAAGTGATCGCCAAATCTGCTAATCGTGCTTTAGGAATGTAAAACAAATGGTGGTTTCCAACTCTCCGACTTCACCAAATTATATAATACAATTGTATGGCCCGTGATCAATTACGATTCCGCTATATGGAGAACTCGCGCATTAACGCTGCACAGAACAGAGCCATGCGTTTTCATATGGGAGAACTCGGTCTCATTTTCTTGGTGGAAGAAGAAAATGTGTTCTAGTGGTGACTGAGAAACTTAATGGCTGTAAGAGTTATGTCCCTTATGATATACTCCTCATCTAGCGGTACAGGGTGATATGGGATGGAGACCACCAGGTCTAGAGTGTGTAAAATATTTAATATTAGACTGAATAATAAAGTTTTTACATGATCACAAACGGATTAAAAACTGGTGTTATAACGTCTGCAATAAATTTGAAGTTTCAGGTTTTAATACATTTTTAAGTTTAGATCCTAGTAAAGGTGACATTAATGTGATTGAAGATGTTTGAAAATATTTCATTTGAAAATTTTAAGCAAGATTGGTATGTTAAAGTTTTATCTGAAAAATCCAGTCTTAGTTACGTTTTTATAAACTTTTTTAATTTGATTATGGTACTGAAAACTTTTTAAATTGTAATATGCCTGGTAAATATAGATCAGCGTTGTCTAAATTTAGATGTGGTGTAGCACCATTAGAGTAGAAACTGGAATATATGAGCGTTTGCCAGTCGAAGACAGAATGTGTTTTAGTTGTAAAATTTTTTTAGAAGATGAAAAGCATGTTATTTTAGAGTGCCCATTGTATGATAGTTTTAAACAAACGTTATTTTTAACAGCAAGGTGATTTGATACGCATTTTTATAATAGATCTGATCAAGAAAAAAAATTAAGTTTTTTATTTACAAATGAGTCAATGATTTATTTTAATACAAAAACCTGTTTTGGTGAAAAGGAAATGTGTTTTATATACACACTTTTTATTATGATGTTATTTTGGTGTGTGTGTGTGTGTGTGTGTGTGTGTTTTAGTAATGTGTTTACTTGTATGTATTCTCTCATAACTCTTTCAAGAGTGGCTCAACCACTGCGGTAGCTCAGTTGGTAGAGTGCTCGCTCCGTAAGTAGAAGGTCGTGGGTTCGAACCCCGGTCGGGTCTGACCCAAGACTTGAAAGTGGGTAGTGACTGTACTTTCGCAATGCACGCGGCATTACGAAATGAAAGTCACGGTTCTTTCGGATGGGAACTAAAATAAAAGAGGTCCCGTGTCACGGTGGGCTTGGCAAGCTAAAGAACTCTGCTGTATAATGCCATAAGCGCAACGCACAGGCAAAATTTCTGCACCTTCGCCTATAGCTGGCGACGTCTCGATATATGTGAAATATTCTTGACTGGGACGTTAAACACTACAACTCAACTCAAGAGTGGCTCAGAATATTTAATGTTTAAAGATATTTCAATATTTGTAAAAACACTAGATGAGACTTTAATAAAATGTATGTTATGTTATCTTTATGTTATAGTATTTTATGTTATGTTTTGTTATAGTATGCTATGTTATATTATAGTATGTTATGTTATGTTATGGTAAATATTGATAGAAAGGAACCGATTACAGATAAACCGTTAAAGAAAAGGTTATATTTCTGAATTAAATTCCTTACTCGCTTGTATATTCAAGTGCGAGACCTTCCTTATTAATTGATCATCACCTTACTCGTCCTTTTGCATAACCGATCCTATCACGGCGACTATAGATAAGTTCAGTTCATATAGTTAAATTACGTGTCACATGTTATAAAACATAACATACATATTAAAATATTACATAAAATAATAACATCCAGCCTTAAAAGACTTCAATTCAATTCAATTCAATTCAATCTTTATTTCCGTAAGTTATATAACTTATTGGAACATGTATATATCAAAAGAAATACAAAATACATACATACATACATGAATAACAATGAACAAGCAATACACTCAAGACAAATAAAGTAATAATACGGAGAAATGCCAACAGATTAAATTATTGCATTTTGGTTATTTCTTAATTCAAACGCCCGGAATAAAAATTTACCTAAATTACTTAATTGTTTTACATTATTAACAGACAACAGCTGAATTAGTTTAAAAGCAGAGGGTTTTTGCCAGTAATATGATTTAATAAGTTGTTTGCGCATTGTGGCGTAAGCAGGACATACAAGTATAAAATGATATTCATCTTCGATGCTGGGGGGTAAGCAGAACTGACAAAGTCTGTTTTTTCTTTCTATATTATGATACCTGCCGCATTCTACTGAAAGACAGTGTGAAGATAACCTGATTTTTGTAATTAATTTTTTAAAATGTTGGGGTATGGGTTTGCATAAGTAATATTGGAGAGTGAAATTATCTACTAAATACCTATAAATGACACATTTGGGGGACTGTTGTACAATACCAAGTAATTCTTGTATACAGTTATCCATAAGTCTTTGCTTGATGATAAAAAAACATTCATCAATACATTATACTGATTTAACCACATATACCCTAGACCAAGACTGTATAGTTCTTTCCTTATGATATTTGGCCACATTTGCAAATTTGTATGGTTTTGTTTGCAAGTTCAAAAAGACAATTATATACAGAATACAATATACTATTTGATGATGTTAACAATTTAAACCAATATTTGAACATGCGTAACTTTCTTGTAACTAATAATGGGGCTCTGCCAAGCTCGAGATATACCATAGCATTGACAGTAGAACTTTTAACACCAAGGATGCTTTTGCAAAAATCTAAATGAACCCGCTCTACAGCTTGAGCACTATGATAACCCCAAATTTCACAACTATACAATAAAACACTAGTAACATATGTGTAAAAAAGCGACAATAAAGTTCTAATATTTAAACACAACTTTTTAGTTTTACATTTTAAGGAATACAGAGATTTTCTACCTTGTGATGCTAATTGTAATTGAGACACATGAAATTTACCATTAAAATTTAACAAAAATCCAAGATAATTAAACTGGTTAACAATATCTAATTTATGACCATCGTAATAAAAATATTCACAGTCTTTAACAACTCCAGCATTTCGAAATACAACTACTTTTGTTTTAGGGATATTAACACTTAGACGCCATCGCTGAGTGTATACATGTAGGGTATCTAACATTTTCTGTAAGCCGCTAACACTTTCTGAAAAAAGTACCATGTCATCGGCATACATAAGTAAAAACAGGCTTAATTCTTGAAGCTCAACACAGTCCACATTATTAGATATAAATTCCATTTCAAAATTATTGAGATAAATAGAAAAGAGTATAGGTGAAATTACATCACCCTGCATTAGACCCAACTTGTTATTAAAGTAATCTGAATAAAAACCATCAACAGTTACACAAGACTTTACATTTACGTACATTGACTTTATAACAGACAACAATTTACCCCTTATACCTATTTTAGACAATTTATAAAACAACATAGTTCTATTAATAGAGTCAAACGCTCTGGAAAAATCTATAAAACAACAATATAACCTTTTAAGACTTATGAGACACGAATTAAAAGTTATTTACACATAACATAGTAAAACAAAAATTATAAAGTAAAAATATTGGTTATAAGTTAATAAAACTCTTTCGTCTATTATACATATCGCATAAAGTTTTTGCTAGAAGTGTTTGTACATTATAATTAAAAACTTTAAGTGTTGCATAAAAGTAACTATCAGAATAAAAGTCACACTCTATTAAAAAATGTTGTTCTGATTCCACTTTGTTACTATCACAGAATGTACATAGTCTATTACATAAAGCTACTGTAGATTAGTGCAAATAACCTATGCCACGTAATCACCTGTAAACCGGATAACACTAATTAAATATATTCATTAATGTTGCTGTCCAATACTCTAAAAAGCTACTTGATGATTGTGTACTACAGATTAAAATTTCTGTCATAATACATGATATCACAGATGCAGCCTTTCTCTTCTCTCCCGACACAATCTCTCTCTCTCTCTCTCTCTCTCTCTCTCTCATATAGTTTTATTAATTTAACCATCTCATTATCACAAGTACAATAAATAAATAAATAAATAAATAAATAAATAAATAAATAAATAAATACGCATGTAATAATAATAATTTATTTTCTCTGACGTCTTCGAATTTATTTGTTCTACCAGCGTATATGGACCCAAGCCCGAAGCTTATATGGTAACTGCATGTATAGGTAAAGTGAGTTGCGTCCCCTGATCAAGACTTTTATAGTTCAATGTGACTGCACGTTTACTAACTTTTTTCATTTTATTTTACTCTGTTTATTTTTAAAAGTGCATGCATACTTTATAATAAGCTTCTGATATTTTTAATATCATAGTTGAGCAGGACATTTGTTAATAAATGAATAATTTTAAACAAAAATTGTTTGAAAATAAACTAAAGATATATAAAAGTATGTTGTTTAATGTCATATGATGAATGAATAATTACAACATATTCTAGAATAATGCCAGTCTTTCAATATATCTGTCAATACTGCAATTAATAAACTGAAAAATCACAAAATTGAATTTTTCTAAATATAAATAGCTCTTTCCTGTTTGAGTTACCCCTTTTGTAAACAGCATGATTTCTGACAGATGCTCCCTGACACTTTCCAGCAATGATTTTCACTATTTAGCATCATGCAATCGAATAATCTTTTTATTTATGGATCTCATGAAAAAGGAACATTCTAAGTGGTCTTGTTTTATTATCAAGACACCCAAACGAAGTTTGCCGACTTATTGTTTTTGCACCGTTTCTTATTCTTCTTCTTCTTCTTCTTCTTCTTCTTCTTCTTCTTCTTATTATTATTATTATTATATTATTATTATTATAATTATCATTTCTAACCAATTCATAATGTAAAAAACACAATCTTTAAACATTCCTTTAGCCTCTAATCAAGCTTATAGGATTATAAATCAACGCAATTACACAGGTCCAACTAATGCTATGATTTATATTGAATTAGGCAGATTACCACTACAAGTTACTAGGAAAATTCGTATGTTTAAATATTGGTTTAATCTTCTAAATTCTAAAAATGGTATATTATTAAATTTTTATAATGTTTTACTAAGGTTGGGTTATAAGCACATTTCAAATAAATTTATATGGACAAATTTTATAAAGAAAGAGCTTGAGTCTCTTGGTCTTGGCCACATTTGGTATAATCAAAATATAATTAACGTAGATGTTGCTTTGTGTGAGATTAGACAAAGGCTTGAAGATACTTGTAAACAATATTTATACTCCATGTTAGAAACCTCTACAAAGTCTTCAATATATAGATTTTTAACTGACAATTTTACTTTACAATATTATTTATGTAAGCCTATTCCAAGTCATTACAAAAAATCTTGTCTAAATTCAGGTTATCTTCTCATTGTTTATCCATTGAAACAGGTCGTTATAATAACAAAAAACGAAATGGAAGATGTTGTATATTTTATAACAGTGTTATTGAAGATGAATATCATTGTATTTTGGAGTGTAAAACATATATTAATATTAGAAAACAATTTATCAAACCATACTACTGGGTCAAACCAAGCATGTACAAACTTATACAGTTGCTCAGCATCAACAATGTCAAACAATTATGCAATCTAGCGAAATTTTTATACAATGCTTAAAATATTAGAAATAATGTTTAACTTTATATCATTATATTTATACTTTATATTTATTATCTCTCCTGGTACTGCTGTTTATTTATGTACACACATATACTGCTCACTGAACATTGTTTATATTATGTAATTATATATATTGTAAATCCAATAAGTTGTAATTAACTTACGGAATAAAGAAATTGAAATTGAAGTGCATTAAAAAAGTTGATCACATGAATACAGTTGTTTAAATCCTAGGATATCATCTATCACCATGATCACTCAAGTAATTTGCTCCACCTTCATAGTTCACTGACTATTAAATTAACCACATTTGCATATTTGTAATTGACCAATCAATATACATAGACAAAATTAAATCTTAAAATGAAAAGAATATTAAAAGTTTAAAATTTTTAATAAGTGTTTAGAGTAAGTGCTACTACTTGATTAACAGATTTTTAAGTTTGGAAATCTGGTTTTTGATAGAATAAAGGGTTAATTAACTAAGTACATGTTTACAATAATGTAATACCGTGTAAATGAATAAGTGATACATATTGTAAATGATGCTAAGTGATAATATTTTTGTTGTTATTTTAACAATGGCAAAAAGGTTTAAACTTTCCATTGCCAGGGACATGAAAAAAACCGATAAAAGTACACGTCCTCTTAATATGAGTTCTAAATACAGGGTTTGACTTTTATTCGTTTGGGCGTCTTATTTGTAACGAAGCGCCCATCATTACATTAAAACTCGTTGAAGTTCTATTTAAAAAATCGAAGTGCAATGTACGTTTATTAATACGTTTTACCTATGTATACCCGATATGTATAGGTGTTAATCGGCCGTATGACATTTGCGCCGATTTTTGAAAATTCCATTTTTTCATTTGCGCCGATTATTATTTTTTTATTTGCTGATTTACCTGTAATTACCTGTAAAATGTTTTAGGTATAATATTTTAAGTACCGTGTATGTTGATAAAACCAGAAATTTCAATCAAATCGAGCATACAAGTACTCGGCCAGAACAGATCTATAATCTGTATTCCGTTTTCGTAGTTGTGCTTTTAGTGTGTAAATAGTTGTAGTGGATTTTATGCGTTTTATAGTGCTTTACTTTTATTAAGAGATGAACTTAACTTTTTAAATATCCTGCTCAAAATCCTACTTCCACCTCCCATGGTAAGCAGGGGGCAACAGTTATGAAAATAACTGGCTAACGGAAAAGGTTCACCTGAGAAATAATAAAAAAAAATTACCTATTTTATCTAAGATTTACCTGTAAAAAATCGGCGCAAATAAAAAAAAATCGGCGCAAATGAAATGCAAATCGGCGCAAATGCAAAACGCCGGTGTTAATCCAGTACCCATGATGTTTATTTAACTATTAATGATCAACCACAGGTGGAAAGATTAATTAGCGCCCGGGGATCTAGGGAATTCGAGCAATTAATTCATAATAAGGACGAATGCTCGGAAAACTTTTTTAAGAAAAAAAAAGGGGGGGGGGTAATAAAATTTTTCAAAATGAAGAGATTTTAACCTCTCGCACGGGGAACCGATGATAGCGGTATATTCAAAATTGTTTGTCTTTAAATTGATATTGATAATAAAACTTAATTTGCAACACCTGTGAGTAGTTTTCAGTTTTGTTTTTATTGATAAATCTACATACGATTTTGGGAGATATGATATGAAAAAGATCTGGGGAGGGAATCCGTTTGACGTCCATGATAAACATAATATTCTAGCCTCAAATACAACAAAATGCCGCGTTCTATTTTCATCTTTTCATTATCGTATCAATTTCTTAATTAATCAATATTAATCAATGAATAAACACCATTTCCATCAAATCCATAGAATACAATAGTCACTGAAATTTGAATTATCTGCCTTTATTCAACTTTGATCTACAGGCGAGAGAGATAGCTGATTTCTGTAACGGAAGCACATTCAGGTTAAGAATTGTGCATGTTATGACTACAGTCGAGAAAGCTTTCGCGAATAATAATAAACCTGTCAAAATGGGAAAAACCCGTCTAATTTGACCTTTTTATTTTATCCGTCCATTTGGTACAAATCCATCAAAAAAAAACCGGATAAATCTGTCGAATTGGTTAGTCTGTCCATAGACATATACAGTCTAAAAATACAGTAAAACCACATTATAATGCCCCTCAATAGCTTACCACATTCTCTATTTCCACACGGTTTTCAAATCCAAAATTTCCATTCGCCTCAAAATTTGACTGAACAAATAGTGGTTCACTGTATTGTACTGTGTTCATATGTCTGTATTAAATGCTGATTTTGAATTTTTATGATATATTACAGCATCACTTGGCTGATCTATGACATCAATTAATTAATCTATGAAACACAAAAATACTGACCCATGTTCAAATCACAAAAAACTGTAAAAACTGGCATATGTGAATGTGAAATTATACTATGGAAGTGAGGCCTGGTACTTTGGAAAGGTAAGCACCCCCTGTCAAGCTAGCTACACCTTCGTTTTCTCAGTAAAAGACTATTTCACACTAGTGGAAATTTTATGAAATATTATAATTCAAAAATAGCACATTATGATGCATCCTTTACATTATTAATTAATCTACATGTCTGTGTTCAAATCACAGCCCAAAACAAAGTAAAAACTTTGAATGCTCTCCACATAAATGTCCAACACGGAAGTTAGGCCAGATGCTCCGGAAGGGAAAGCACTTTGTGTCTAGCTACCTACATCCACCACCTCTAATCAGTTTCTCATTAAAAGACAATGTCACATGCATCAAAAACAAACATTGATCCATGTCCGAATCATAATCCAGAAGCAAGTAAAAGCTTTGAAACTGACAAGTTAGGTTAAATATGTGAATTCCCACCAGGGAAGAGAGGCCGGGTGCTTATAGCATGTGCATTTATATGGTCTATATTGTGTTCAAAAGAATCTGTCATGTGATTTGATTTTCTTCAATCAATACATGACTGATCCATTTATTACTTAACCTATCAAACACAATCAATATACTAATCCATGTCCAAATTACAATCCAGAAGAAAAGTAAAAACTTTGGCACTCACAAGTTAGGTTAGACACGTGAATTTCCATCAGGGGAGTGAGGCCATATGTGTTCCGGAAGGTTAAGTATTTCCTGTTTAGCTAGCTACACCCGCCACGCGTGTAATCAAGATTATGTGAAATGAACATTGAACGTCAAATATAAAATTTATTAATTCACTATACTCCACTCGATAACATTACTATGTCAACTAAATTAAGTGTTTATTCCATTTCTTAGCCACTTTTCTTAACTATTGAACAGATCTATATGGGACTTCACTAAGCATTATTCAATAAATGTCCACCAGGAAAGTTAGGGCAGATACTTCAGAAGGGAAAGCATCTCCTGTCTAGCTAGTCACACCCATCCTCAGGTGCTCAGGGAGGGAAAGAATCTTCTAACTAGCCACAACCACCCATCAGGTGCTCAGGAAGGAAAAGTATTCAGGAAAAGCATTCTCTGTCTAGCTAGCCACACCTATCCCGCAGGTGCTCAAGAAGGGAAAGCATCCTCTGTCTAGCTAGCCACACCCACCACTCAGATGCTGAGGAAGGGCTTTCTGTATAGCTAGCCACACCCACCTCAGGTAGGGATCGCATCTCTCTAGCTAGCCACAACCACCCCTCAGGTGCTCAGGAAAGGAAAGCGTCTTCTGTCTAGCCACACCATCCGTCAGTGCTCAGAAAGGGAAAGCATCCTTAATTAGCTAGCCACACCCACCCCTCAGGTGCTCAGGTAGGGAAAGCATCCTCTGTCTAGCTAGCTACATCCACCCCTCAGGAGCTCAAGAAGGGAAAGCATCCTCTATCTAGCTAGCTACATTCACCCCTCAGGTGCTCAGAAAGCAAAAACATCTCCTGTCTACCTAGTCACACCCACCCCTCAGGTGCTCAGGAAGAAAAAGCATCTTCTGTCTAGCTAACCACACCCACCACTCGGTATTTAGGAAGGGAAAGCATCCTCTGTCTAGCTAACCACACCCACCACTCAGGTGCTCAGAAAGGAAAAGCATCCTATGTCTAGCTAGCCACACCCACCTGTCAGGGGCTCGGAAAGGAAAAGCATCCTCTGTTTAGCTAGCTACACCTACCCCTCAAGTGCTCAGGAAGGGAAAGCATATTCTGTTTAGCTAGCTACACTTACCCCTCAAGTGCTCAGGAAGGTAAAGCATTCTCTGCCTAGCTAGCCACACCCACCCGTCAGTGCTCAGGAAGGGGGAGCATCCTCTGCCTAGCTAGCTACACTCCCATGTCTAATCAATTTCCAAATAAAAGGAATAATAAGGTAAATAGAAAATGTTTATGTTTTAATGGTAAATTGAAATCATTTTAATGATATACAAGTAATTAATGAAATAAAAAAAGAAACAATAATTATAATATAAATAATATGCTATTCACCTTATAAAACTTATGATGAATTAAAGATAAATACATGTTAATAATGTGACCTGTGAAACAAAAACCATACCTATACAGTCCAACCTGCCCTAAAGGCCACCTCCATATAAGGACAACCTGCTTATAAAGGCCAGTAGAATTGTATCCCAACTGTTCTTTAATCCTATTATTTGAACCTGTATATAAAGGTCACCTGTCCATAAAAGCCACTTTTACTGGTTCCCTTTGGTGTCCTTTATAGACAGGTTTGACTGTAAATCACACATGTGGGTGGGTGGGTTGGGGGTCTGTAAGTCTTGTCATGTGACCAACAAACAATTCGCAATTTTCAAGAACAATAGGCGTGATTAAAAAGCAGGTTAAATGAAGTCATTAAATGAACTGCAAGATCAAGTGAAAACCACAGTAATAATCACATATTATTGAGGGTGTGTATGTCATGTGATCAACGTAAATTATGCATGTAACGGGATAAAAAACCAGATTAAATGAAGTCACTGAATTGACTGATGATTTGAAATAGCTGACAGCAACCTGGAGATCAAGTGAAAAACAAAGTTATAAATCGCATAGGGTGTGTATGTCATGTCACTAACGCCAATTTTGTATGCAACATGACTAAAACCCAGGTTAAGTGAAGTCACTGTATGAAAGAGTGATTTGAAATAACTTACAGCAAAGACAAGCAAGAATTTTCAATTTCCAGTAACATATCAATAGGCACTTTTAAAAAACAGGTAAATTGCAGTTGCCAAATGAACTGATGATTTGAAATTACTGACAGCAAGAACCAGCATGAATTTGCAATTTCCAGGGGCATAACAAGAAATGGTTCATGAAATGAACGAATAGTTTAGAGTGGAGCTTGGTGCCAAACAGGTCATAAGTCAGTCTAGTTGTGAAACCCTTTGCAGAAAAACAACTGTAAATAGGACCTGAAGAAGGTTTTTTGTCTTGAATTGGTTCATGAGGGAAACAAATCCTTTCGAGTCATATCAAATGATGTCACTAAAAGACTGATCATTTGAGAAATGTATTCTTCTGAGTCTGATCAAATGATGTTACTGAAAGAAATGATCATTTGAAATTACAACAACAGCTGTTCCCTGAAGTCAAATTGCGAGAAACATTGTTTTATATCCAGGTTGAAAATAAAATTTTTTAGACAAGGCTTACAGACCCCATCAAATTATATATAACATGTGAAATTATTCATTTCTGTGGTGTCACAATTTTCGTGGTTACCTTGGTTACCTTGAGACACAAATTCACATGTCAATGAAGCAATATATTTTATAATTTGAAAATAAACAGAAACCATAAACTACAAATTTACCAACCCCACAAAATATTTTTTCGGGAACAATGAAAATGAGACAACAGAAAAATAACTCATTTCACAGCATTAAAACCACCACAAAAAATATATTTTTTTGGAACCACTGAAACTGGACACCACGAAGTCAAATTGCGAGGAACATTGTTTTATATCCCGGTTAAAATTAAAGATTTTAGACAAGGCTTACAGACCCCATTAAATTATATATAACATGAGAAATCATTTACTTTTGTGGGGTCACAATTTTTGTGGATTCCGTGACCCTTAAATGTACATGTTTTTTTTATAATTTTAAAAGAAATGAAAGCCATAAACCACAAATTTACCAACCCCACAAAATATTTTTCCGAGAACAATGAAAATGAGACAAATAACAGAAAAATAACTCATTTCACAGCATTAAAACCACCACACAAAATATTTTTTTTAGAACCACGGATACTGGACACTATAAAAATAAATTATTTCAATGAATTAGAATTACTGTAAATATATTTATTTTCGCAGAGTACTAATTTTCGTTTATTTCGCGGTCCTTTGTTTTGCGCGAAAATTAAAACCTCACGAAAATTATATTATGCTTATTGTGCTATAGTGCATATTTCAAAAACGCGAAAATTTAACTACGCGGAATTGTCTAAATTTCCTTTACCGCGAAAATAAATACACACGAAATTAAATACCTTTACAGTATGTCGGCATGTAGAATGTTAGTTTCTGGTATAAATATGGAGGGACCTTATACCATATGACTATAAAACTGAAAACTAAGTGCTGCAGAATTATGAAATTGACACCGATGTGTCGACCTTTATTAGTTTGATCAAAACTTGCTTTGTCATTTCAAAATGTTATTGAAACAAATATCCCATTAAATACAGCCAAACCTGCCTTAAAGGTCATCTCCATATACGTGCAATCTGCTTTTAAATTTAATCAAAATCAGGATTTATTCAGGTTATTTGTACCTTATATAAGGGCCACCTGCCCATAAAAAACACTTTTACTGGTTCTTTGCTGGCCTTTACATACAGGTTTGACTGTATTTGAACAGAGTAGTAACAAATAAAAGAAAGACACAGGAATTAACACAACTTAAGTACATAGCACATAAACTAATGTATATGAGAAACCAAAAAAGAACCATAACTCTTGGTATATGAACAGAAATAATTCTTAAGTACATTGAAACAAGTAAAGAACCATAACTCTTGGTATATGAACAGAATTAATTCTGAAATACATCGAAACAAGTAAAGAACCATAACTCTTGATACACCAATTACAAAAATTCTTGAAACATTACTTTAGAACATAGAAATAAATAAAGATTTAAAATTCTTGATACATGAAGGACAATAATACTTGAACCATAGAAAAAAGTAAAGAACTATAACTCTTGTTAAACATTTGAGTTTGACAATAATTCTTGAAATATAATGGAATCTGTATAAAGGGAAGTAACTCTTGATTTATAAAATAAAATATAATATCTTACAAAGATTATTTTCATGATTAAAACAGCTTTAAGTTAAACAAAAAATTAAGCTCAATCATACACTTAAATACAGCAAAGGGGCATAACTCTTGCAATACAAAGGGCATTAACTTTTCATGAAATCAAAGACAGTAATTCTTCTAATCATCAGTAATAGTGCAAATGAATGAACAATGCAATTGACAAGTGTTAGATAGCTTGTTGTAACTTGTAAAATGAAACTAATATAAATAAAAATATCCATTTAAAACATGACATGATGGATTAAGGTAACTCGGTACAGTTATACTTTTCTTGAACCATTTTGTCAGATTAAAGAATGTTTGGCTCTGGTATCCATTCATTTTGGTAAAATTGAGTTGACATTATATGGCCTTCCAAATGCAAAAAGAGCCCTTGGGGAAATATTGAGAATTTCATATTTTTTTGGTTATATTTTTTAAATAATAACATTGGGTTATGCAATAATAATAATAAAAGTAGTTATGGAGAAATTGTCAAAAAAACCCCCAAAAAGCCATGTTTTCATTAAGGACTATATTTCTATTATTCACTTTTTTTCTGCATTATGTTTGGTTTGTTCTTAGGGCTCTTTTCACTACAGCACGTCATATACGTTCAAGCTGATAAGTGGTTGTGACAATCTTCTGTTGTATTAGTATTTAAGTTAAGAAAGTTGAAGTATACCGACTGACCTTAAACATATAATAATATTCTATCTGTACATACATTGTAACATCAGATTAATTTTAATTTAAATCTACTTAATTAACTCTACCTACATTACAGCCTGAATAATAAATAACATGCATGAATTTACAATGGGTTTTGCCGCTGTACCTTGTGATTAATACCCCTTAACCTTTGTGCAGAACGTTTGAAAAATGTTAAAGCCAAATATTCCCAGAATAACGTCATTTTTAGAAAAAATAAACATGATCTGATATGATTCCATATCCAATGGAAATCATAATTCCGCACAAATGTTGGAGGCATCATGTTGTACAACGGTGAGCTTCATTTCCAGCTTCAAAAACAACAGAATTCATATCAAATGATGTCACAATACAACAGATCATTTGACATAACTTGTTCTCTAAAGTCACTTTTTCAGGACACATGCAAATAAAACTAACAGGCCATATTTCTACATAAACATGAATTCTATGAGCCCTTTCAGTCTCACTGCAGAATTGTTGTTTGTGCACCAGTTGAGTACGTGACAAAAATGTTTTCCAAAAATCGGTAAAATATTTGTGACAGCATCATTATATTGTTTCCCGAAACTATTTTCCGGGAAAAAGAATTGTTTTGCTAACCTGTATCCTAGTAAGACGTTAGACTCAGAGAGTACACATGCACTACAGTCAAGCCAGTCTTAACCACCTGCTTTTAAAGGCCCACAATTTTTTTTCCCAAATTGCTCTTAATTCATGTTATCCGAACCTATATGTGAGGGCCACCTGTCCACAAAGACTGGTTCCCTTTAAGCATTTTATAGACAGGTTTGATATTCATACTATTGAACCTGTATATAAAGGTCACCTGCCCATAAAGACCACTTTTACTGGTTTCCTTAGGTGGACAGTATCCTAGCAACACAGTAAGACTAAAAGGGTACACATGCACTATTATATAACTTATTTTACCTACTTACTCTATGACATACAAAAATATATAATTTTTCTTAAAACAATTATTGTATTTATTACACACATAAATGGATTGTTAACAAATTACAAACCTGATCAAGTTATAAATACATATAATTTTGTACAAAACCTTCATAATATTTAAGTACAAAGTTCAAGGTCAATTGATATAAGACTCAAGGTCAATTAGTACAAAAGTTCAAGGTAAGCAAGTTTAAAGTTCAAGTTCAACTAGAACAAAGTTTAAGGTCAATCAATGCAAATGTTCAAGTTCGAACAGCACAAAGATCAAGGTCAACCTGTACAAAGTTCAAGGTCAGCAAGAACCTTTAATAAATCTAAACAAAAATACAATGTTTGGAAAATCTGTTGTGACTAAAAATTGATTCTTAATATACATTTAGAAAAGTATTCAGGAGAATTACCATAGCCAGTACAAAGTTCAAGGTCAAACAGTACAAAGTTGAAGGTCAACAAGTACAAAGTTCAAGTTCAGCTAATACAAAGTTCAATATCAATAAGTACAAAGTTCAAGGTCAGGAGAGTAACCATTGCAACTGATATGCTTTTCAAAGTTTTGATTTATGCTTGTAATTTCACATTTGTTAATGTCACATACCTGAATATATGCTTTGGTTTACAAAAACTATACATTATGAAATATTATCAACATTAATCTTTCAAGAATATCCCTAATAAATTTTTCATATTTTTCAAAGCTTACAACAATCAAGAAATGTACAATGCAATGAATGAATGAAATTTTACAAGATTATTTCACTTATATTGAGATGTCTCCAGCATGTTCCTTATCAATTTTTCAAAGCTTATGAAAAAATAACATTACCAACAATGCAATGAGTCAATGGGGTTTTACAAGGTTATTTCACTTATATTGAGATGTCACCGGCATATTCCTTATCAATTTTTCAAAGCTTACGAAAAAATAACATTACCAACAATGCAATGAGTCAATGGGGTTTTACAAGATTATTTCACTTATATTGAGATATCACCAGCATATTCCTTATCAATTTTTCAAAGTTTATGAAAAAACTGTACTCACAATGCAATGAATGAATGAATGAAGTTTTACAAGATTAATCCGTTACCAGCAATTGACATTACAAAAATGAGTTCATGATGAAATCAAAAGAGAAAGTGTTGCTGTTTTTGATGACAACTTTTTACTTTGTTGGAGTTGGACTAGAATTGTCTTCATGCACCAAAACGGCCATAAGGTAGAGGTAGCTCACTTGACAAATGAAGATTAGAAACATGCGAGGATTCTTCATTTATTAACACATACAGTGGAAACTGAAATAATTTCAATTTGATATTGACTTCAAGTTTTACAGCTGGTGGTGGGGCAGGGTGGAATGTTTTTATGCCCCAATAGCAACATTATGCTACATTAGCTTAGCAGTAGGAAGCTTTCGCCGTTTAGATTTTCTAAAATATTTCAGGTTTACAAATTTTCATGATTCCGACTGTTCGGAAAATGTATCAAGGGAAATAAGAAATTTTTGCCGAGAAGATACATTTGCAGTACAAGTATCATCATGAAAATCATGAATATTTTTTTCCCTCATAAACAGTAAATTCTTGGGAAGTAGTCAGTTTAACCTGTGATTGTCTTGTGTAATTTTTGTTCTCCTGAGTAGAGTTTTCTTCTAAGGAAAGATATATCAACTGGGTGTTACAGGAATGGTGAGGAAGAATGATGGTTGTTAAAATTGGCATAAATCAACATCCAAAGTCAAATTGTGGAGGGAAAACCAAAGTAACTTTTGATGACCTTCATCAACTGATAACAATGGGGTTCGCCGCCGCACCACGTGATCAATACCTCTTAACGTTTGTGCGGAACATTTTGAAAAACGTAAACGTTACAAATTCCCGGAATAACGTCGTTTTTACGGGAAAGCGTCATATTGTGCGATTCCATGTCCATTGGAAACAAGCGTTTCATAGACACATTAGAAGGTATCACATGGTACAGCGGCGAATCCCATTGTAACTTTTAAAGAAACAGTATTTATTTGTTAACTTTCTTCTTTCAATCATTTGTAATTTCATATTTATTTGATTAATATTTCAGTAAATCTGAGTAATATTTGGGGAAACTGTCATTTTAAAATAAACATTTCTAAATAAACAACCTAATTATTTCTATATACAGATATTAATACCAGTTCTAAATTACCTTAAATAATCTCAGAAAATCTCAGTCACACACATGTTCAGTGCAGACCTGTCGAAAGTTTAACACAGAGCTAACCAATCGACAGCTTATCTCGGTTCCTCATTACAGTTCAGACTTGTCGAAAGTTTAAGCTAGCTAACAAATTAGTGCAGCTCATCTTGCTGTCTTGCTAGCTATATTTCTACACCATTTTGGCAAATGCTATCTATCTTTCAGAAGATTTTATCTCTTAGCTATCCATACCTTGTCACTCAGCATTGAGATTTGATTCATTTTCGTTATCTCAGTGTTAAAACTTTCCACAGGTCTGTACTGTACATATACAGACCAACCTGCCTTAAAGGCCACCTCTATATAAGGGCCACAAAGTCCAACCTGCCTAAAAGCCACCTCTATATAAAGGCCACCTGCCCATAAAGACCACTTTTACTGGTTTAAATGGGTGGCCTTTATAGACAGGTTTGACTTTACATGCATATAAATAAACTATTTACAGATGGATGTTAAAAAATTACAGTAATACTTTGCTGAAGATGTATGCTCTGATATATCAAAAGTAATTCAGGTATACAATAAGGAGTTATCTCCCTTTTACATGAGAAGACAACTCTGCATGCTTTGATCTATCAAATGTAATGCAGTGATATAATAGAGTTATCTCCTTTTGACATGAGGAGACAATTCTGTATATTATGATCTATCATAAGCATTGCAGGGATATAATACAGAATTATCTCCCTTTGGCAAGAGGAGACAACATAAAGTTATATCCCTGTGACATGACATGAGGAGATAACTCTGCAGGCTATGATTTATTAGACAATATACAGAATTATCTCCCTTTGACATGAGGAAGCAACTCTGCATGCTATAATCTATCATGGGGAGACAACTCTGGTTTGATCGGTTACTTTCCATGAGAAATCAACCTCTAAAAATTAGTTGGCTTATCTCTGCTTTGTTCTGGGTACAAAAGCTATTCTTAAAGCTTTAATCAAGTTTAAAATTCTTTAAAAGAAACATGATGCCTAAAATTCTTTTTAAATAATTTTAATTTAAAATATTTAATGCATATTCATATAATCTAAAGCATCTTTCATGGTTAGAAATGCTATAAACAAAGAACAAATCCAGTCCAGAACTTGATTTTTAATTATAGTTATGAATAATAATGAATCAACAAACATTATCTATTGAATAATAATGACACAGTACATTGTAATACACTTTGCTTGATAACGACACATGGATGATTCATTTGTGTGTATAAAAAGCATAATGACACAAATATGATTAAATATAGTGAAGATGATTCCTCATGAAAACATTGTCTGAATTTTGTCAAAACAGTTCTGAATTTGACTGAATTTTGGACGTTTTTCTTTTTCAGAATCAAGTTAGAATTATCAGACAAAATACAGAGCGCAGGTAAAAGTGCTCAGAAATATCCAGACACTTATTTTTGGTGTAGAAAAAAAATTCAGAACGAATTCAGACATTTTGAGAAATATTCAGACAAAATTCAGATATTTTTGTTTCATGAGAGATATGATAATTTTGTACTTTTTTCTTTGCTTTCAGATCAACTGAAAACTTGCCAACACAATAAAACCTTATTCAGCAGTATTATCTGGAATGACAAATCCATTCAAGTTATCTCCCTTTTGTGTTTGACCTCTTTGAGCTTTTTTTAATTTTCTACTTTAATAGTTACCATAGTAACCAGATTCTGAGGCAGATAAAGGTCCAGCCTTATATCTGATAGACAAATAGAGGGAGGATTAAGGAAGGAGAGGGGCAAATTACCCAGAATGCAAATGTAAACAAAACAGGTTTTCAGCATTTTTAACAAAGAAGATTATTTTATTTTTACCTACTTTAACTGAAATTCTATCATGAATGAATGGTTCATAAACTGTATACATGTAGTTGTTTAATTCCGCGGGTATAAAATTTCGCAGTTCAGACACTGGAACTTATTAACGGGTAAAAAATTTTGCGACGTAGTGGCCAGTGTTAACAATTTTCTGTATGGATTATGTCAGTCTGCCTTTAATAAATGCTACATGAAAATATTCACTTGGTATTTAATTTTGCGCTATTAAGTCAAACTGCAAATATAGTGAAATTAAATCCCCGGTGAATAAAAGCAACTATGCAGTATATAACAGCGTAATAGACTTGGAAGACAAATTCAAGTTTTGGTACTTCAGGTTTAAAAATTTGAAAGAGTTTGAATAAGTTTGCTGTAGTTTAATTTTTGGCAATATTTAGTTTACTTATATTTGCAAAAATTGAAATAGCAAAAATTTCGCTTCAATTTTTAAATAAATTTTTCATTGGGAGTGTTCCTCAAAGTAGCCTACCGTACATACATCCATATTTTTTGTCCATTTAGGTCTAAAGAATATTCATAAAATTAACTTGGGAAAAAACAGTAGCCTATTTTTCATGTACATAATCTCAACAAATTATGTGATTGATTGATTTGATGAAAAAGGTTATTTTTTCACAAAATCCAAAAAATTTGCAACTTGCACAAAAAATCCTGATTTACTTTATCCATAACATGACTACGAATTTATTGGATGCAGCTACTTTTTTAAGCTAGTTTTCTAAATTTGTAGATTTCTTTCACAACACAAATATTTTCTCTCCCTTCCATTCTGTGTAAACCCTCGCTTATCAAATAACTTTTATTATCAAACAGTCAGATATATTGAACTCTCTGATTATGCTACAACCCCTTCAATAAAATGTAACATTCCAAAATACTGTAACTGGATCAGTCCATTTTGGATTTCTGATGGGTACATAAACTTGATATAATAAAACATGATAGAAAAGCCGAGATATTTTTCTTTCAACGTATTTTCTACATAAAATATGAAATAATTTAATCTATGATGCAAAGTTAAAAATTAGAATTTACAAAATGAATTGAAAAAATCAGCCATGATAAAGCATGAACAGGATGGGTAAAATAGCGAAAATACCCCCATCGCAAAAAACCAATACGATTTCGCAAAAATTTCCAAACGCAAAAAAAAAAGTTTACATTATGAAAAACTGTTGATACCAAAACAAATCTTTTCATAAAAATAATTTAATAATGTTAAATTAAACATCTTTTACTGTAAAAAATAAAATTTCTGGTTATTTTTTTAGTTACTTTTTGTGAGTGGTGAATTTTCAAATTATCCATGTTTTTTTTTTTTAAATGTCGTTGGATGACAATCAGCACTCGAGCAAGTCAATAATATTAAAAGTATTAAACCCTAAAAATATTTTATTTTCTTGAATCGTTACTCTCTCAAATTTATGCTAAAAATAATAACAACATAAAGATTTCATGCTTCACCAGTGTACCAAAGTACTCTTTAGCAGAACCACATATGGAGAATATTCAAGTTGCAAATTACCAGCAAAAAAAAAAAACCATAAATTTTGTGGTAAAGCTTTGACTCACACGATTCTACATCTAATGGAACAAATGATTCTGCACAAATATAACAACATATAAGAGAATCCCATAATGTGCCGGTAAACAGCTGGTATCTTAAATCCAACTCTAGATTTGGAATTCACATCCATTTTATTTTCGGGTTGATTGATAACAAAAATTCTGGATACCAATTAATGTACATGGACACCAATCTTAATCATGGCTAATTTTTCTTAAGATGAAAAAGATGACAAAGTTATGAATATGATTATTTGTTGGGATGAAATAGGTACTGTTGAAAGGGAAATTTTCATATCATTTTATTTTCATACTGGGGGGTGGGGGATAGGTTGGTAGTAGCAGGGTGATGGTGGTGGTAGTGGCGACAGAGAAATGAAGCACTTTCATGAAAATGAAACAATCAGTGGGGTGGGGACGGAGAAATGAAACATGATTGAATATTTGAATATTATTTTTTTGACTAGTTAATAAAATAGAAGCAAAAGAATTATCGGATGCTTGGGTAAGGATTATGATGAAGCTGGCTTTCTCTTCATTGGTCATGTTTATACTTTCAGTTGTTATTAGTCAATGAAAATCAGTCAAGCTGGACAGACTATTGGCTTGCAACAAACGTCATTTAATTGTTGGGTTTTTTGGGTTTTTTTTTAAATTATCGTAAATGATATGAAAATTTCCCTGTTCTCAGTGGTTTGCTATAAATAACATTTTAACATATTGCATAACTAAATAGATAAAACATTAAACACGTTGTAATTCCATGTCTCGTCCTTTGTTTTTTCCTTTTCCATGTCCACGTTTGGGGCCGCCTTGAGGTGGAGCATGAGCAGAATATGGTGGTGGTGGCCCTCCATGTACTGGTCCTGGACCTGGGCCCTGCAAAATACAAAATTTGAAAATAAAGTCTTTTTTGCCAAAATAAATAATGAGGTCCTCTAGTTGTTTTGAACAAATGTATATAAATAAATCATTGACCTGTCCACTTGACCTTTGATAAGAAGTATTCATACATTGACCTGTCCTTTAATCTTTAATTAAGAATACAGTCCAACCTGCCTTAAAGGCCACCTCTATAAAAGAGCTACCTGCTTATAAAGGCCAGTAGAATTGTATCCCAATTGTTCTTTATTCATATTATTTGAACCTGTATATAAAGGCTACCTGCCAATTAAGGCCACTATTACTGGTTCCCTTGAGTGACCTTTATTGACAGGTTTGACTGTATTCATACAATCATACAATGACCCGTCCTTGACCTTTAACTAGGAATATTCAGGGAGGGTGAACCCAATTTATGGGTATTGTTAGGAATCACAATTAACACATATACGATGCACAAACTTCCATCTATGGATTTGAGTTGAGTATAGGTGTTTAACGTCCCAGTCAAGAATATTTCACTTATATCAAGACATTCCCAGCTATAGGCAAAGGTTCAGAAATTTTGCCTGTGGGTTGTGCTGATGGCATAATACATCAGGGTTCTTTAGCAACCCAAGCCCACCAAGACACAGGACCTCATTTATTTTAAGTTCCCATCCGAAAGAACCATGACTTTCATTTCGTAATGCTGAGTGCTTGGCGAAAGAACAGTCACTACCCACTTTGAAGTCTTGGGTAAGACCAGGCCGGGGAGTGAACCAACGACCTCCACTTACACCTATGGTGTTTAACTTCAGGTTAATATTTTCCTTACTATCTTAAATGATAAATCCTCGGCAATTGATTCTACACACAGATCTGTGTTTGAAATTAGTTTGCCATTTTGTAAACCGAATAAACACTATACTTGTATCCCCTATTTACAAATGCACTGGTTCATGATAATTTTTTTTAAATCAAGGTCAAGGGGACAGGTCAATGTTGTTGTACTATACCATTAACTAATAAAACCAAGCTGTTTACATCATTGTCTATTATCAGTCATTAAACCACTAAATTATGTTCCCTAGGTTCATGATAATTTTTTTACATTAAGGTCAAGCAGACAGGTCAATGTTGTTTGACTATACCATTAGCTATTTACATCATTCATCATGATAATTTTTTCAAATTTAATGTAAAGCAGACAGGCCAATGTTGTTGTACTATACCATTGGTTGATAATACCAAGCTGTTTAAATCATTCTCTACCAATAATAAACCATCAAAAGGAAGAATAATAACTTTACACAAGATGCCAATACAAATATATATAATATATACAGTATAACCTCAATTCATTGCCACCATTTGTTCAGTCAAATTTTGGCATTATAAAGGGGGTTAGCGATAAACTGAGGGAGGCTCATAAAGAAAAACATAAACAAAATGGCTTTTGGGACTTTAAAATAGTGTGGCGATAAGCGAGGTGGCAAAGTTATCGAGGGGCATTATAACGAGGTTTTACTGTAGTTGCTTGTAGAGTATTTTGTTATATAGGTGCTTCTAACACAAGACTACCCAGATGTACCATGCTGTCTTTGTCCACTTATACCAGGCCCTAATTTCACAATAATTTCCTAACTACGATTTTCCTGAACTTTAAATTTAGCAAATTTTAGTGACATTTGTTGAAACTATATTGACAAAACCAATACAAATGTTTTAAGCTAGAAGCGATATTCAAAATGACACCTTAAATTACTGAATATCTTAAAAATTGAATGTTATCGAGATTTTAAATTTTGCCATATTTAACTTAAAGAAAATCTTTGTCATGAAAAAATTTTGAAACTTGGCTTGTATAATTTACCGAGTTATAATGGGGTTCGCCGCTGTTCCACGTGATACCTTCTAACATGTCTGCGAGATGCTTGTTTCCAATGGACATGGAATCGCACAGTATGACGTATTCCCATAAAAACGACGTTATTCCGGGAATTTGTGACGTTTACGTTTTCTAAAATGTTCCGCACAAACGTTAAGAGGTATTGACCACGTGGTACAGCGGCGAACTCCATTGACCTAAGGATTAAACGTTTGCCTGAGGCACTAAGCCTATCAGTAAAGGCCTATGATATGGAAAATTCCATTTTCACTGTTGCAGTCGATCAGAGTAGAACCAACAGCAGTGAGATGCCTTGGTTTTGAAGTCCTACATTTAAACCACTCTGCAACAGACTATGATCATAAAGAAAAGGCCCTTGACATGGAGTCTTGTAATTGTGAAATCATCCGACTTGGACCTTAACTTTGGCATACCAACCTGTTTGGGATTCAAGCAATTAAGATGCCACAGTAAGTTAGTTTATTTAGTTAAAACACATCAACCACTTGACCGTCAACACTTTACAATTCCATCAACAGTTGGGGGGGGGGGGTGTGTTTAAGGTAGGGCATACAAACACAAACTTCCGCAGAGTTTCTGGTTATATGTTTGACTAATCACTTACTTGGTACAAAAATTCCACAAAATGAATAGCTGATATTTCATAAATTTGAAGTCTGCAATTATTCAGTTTTAAGAATAAATCAAAAATAAAATGTTAAAAAAGCCAAATATTTAAGAAATAACATTCTTTTTAAGTGTGTTAATTCCAGATTATGAAATTTAGTCAATTTGCTATACCTGACTCACATTTATAATATCGAATATTTACAATATGACTGTACCTGTCTGCGATGAAACATACAGAAGCAATTGTATTTCAATTCCCAATGAAAGACAATGGGGGTCATGACCCTTGATGTGTATCAATTTTTCCGCAATATTACGTCATGTCCTACAAAGGGGGTCGCGTGGTCATGTGAGATACGCCGATCTCGCATGGTTAAAAACTCTATATCACACGCGCAGATATGGAAAAAATAGCACCAAGGTACAAAATATTTATTGTAAATATAAGAAATGACATTTCTGCTCATGGTATTTCAAGGGGTAATGAAAGATAGTGTGGGGCGTGCCAAATTCAAAATGAAGGGCTTTGCCCTTCATCGAATTTGGCACGCGCCACACTATCTTTCATTACCCCTTGAAATACCATGAGCAGAATGTCATTTCTTAAATGAATACACTCAGAAATTTATATATACACTTATATTTCTCATATTTACAATCATAAAAAATATTGTTAGCAAAACCAAAATGTAAAATGTCTGGGTAGCGCACTCGCCTATAGTGTGGGAGGTCCTGGGTTCGATCCCCAGTCCGTCCCTTCATATTTTCCTCTTTCCTGTGACATTTGGGGGCTCGTCCGACCCTGGGAAGTGGCCGACCAATAAGTTGCTCCCAGGGTGGAACCTCACCGTTTCCATACAAGGGAGCTGAATCCAAAAAAGGAAGGGAGGAATATAGCGGTCTGGGTAGCACAGTGGTAGAGCACTTGCCTAAAGTGCGGGAGGTCCTGGGTTCTATCCCAGGTCCGACCCTACATTTTTTCTCTTTTCTATTACACCTCTACTATTATTTATTTTATCCAAGATTTTAATAAACATATGGGATTATTGGGATTATCCAATTAAAGAAAGATGCCCGCTTGAGTTAAAATGCAGACCAATCAATCAATGCATGTTTTATAAGGATGACATTCCATGATGTAATCAGATAGCTAAACATTAATTAATCGGAGATAATGGCCCACAACATATTCATTAGCAATTGAATGTCAGCAAAAACAAACAGGTTCATCTTAAGAAGGTCAATTCAATTTGTAAATAGTTTATCTTAAACAAATATTTGAATAAAAAAATTTATTTTATCTACATGAATTGATTAAAGGCAACGGGAATCAGTTTTCAAAGTCTTAAGTAACTGACATGTGAAATCAGTTTCATTTACATATATTTCTTATGTTAGAGTGAAATTAAAAGAAATTTTAAAATCAAATAAAAACATTCATATATCACAAAAAATCAAGTTTTGTTGAAATAAATAGTCATAACTTAATATCTAAAACAATTCACAATCAGTCTCCAAGTACATGAAGACTGAGACCATGCATCTCCTCAATCCCAGCATGCAATAGAGCAAACTTTTATTACCCATCATGCAATATTCTACCATTCTCATTCTATCATGCATAAAAAATTATTTAGTCACTTCCTCTGTGGAGATTTTGAAAAGCTATATATGGATTTTGAAAAAAAAACACATTTCAAGGGTTCAAAATTCCCCAGGTCTGAGATCCAAGGCCCGATTTTACATTGGTTCCCTAAATAATTAAACTGTAAAAGTCTGATGGACCTGCAGATTTTTACAAGAATAATACTGCTCCTTCTATAGGATAATATAATTTCACATAAACCTCATTTCAATGTTGATATTGGACTTTCCTAACTTTATGTGGGATATGTCAAAAATAAATGCAAAAGGTCCTGGACCTTCCATCACAAAACATAATTTTTGAACCCATGATGTGTTTCTGACAAAGATGTCATATTTCAATGTATTATCAAAATATCATAACTATAGCCTCCAACAGCTCTGCAGAAAGAGGTACTTTTAATTTTACATGGGAATTAAATTTTACCACTTCTTGGGTATCAACAAGTTTCAATTTTCCTCATTTTCTAGATAAATTTCTTCAATATTGACTCGTTTCAATTTTACACCTTTTTAAGCTTGTTTTGAATTTTACAACTTTTTTTCTAAAATTTCTAGCACATCTGAAATCTAAACAATTTTGTCACTTTTCCATTTTTTATAGGAATAAGCTTTACTATCATGCCATACCATGTCATCAATAACCACAGGCCTATTGTTTATGTGTCACCATTCACCATATCATACCCAGTGAAATTAAAAAAAACATAAAAATTAAACTTAAAATATTCCATAAAAAAAATTCCTGATTGGTAACCATAGTAACCAAATTTAAAATAAAAACCCTGGTATACCATATGAATGCAGTCTGGGATGTGAAATATAATTGGGTTCGCTGGCTGTACCATATGATACTTCTAACATTTAGGCGAAACAATTTATTTGGAAATGGAATCAAAGTTATCAGGAAGCATTATGCTGAGGTTTTTCTATATTCATACAAAATACATTTCACTTGATGAATATAAGGATGGAAAATTTAAATATGCAAGAAAATTATATCAAATTTAGAGGGGAGAAGAAATGTAGACAAACAGCAGGTTAAAAGATGTAATTCTTATGGCACTGAGCAAACTATTATTTCTCTGGACTAAATCCCCCACCCCCATCCAACTCACCTCAGTGAGGTGAGTCACCCAGTGGAACAGACTGGAATATTGATGTTGTACTCCTCATTAATATTAAAGATTTTTGTCTTTTGAACCCAACCCATCCCATCCAATCACTGAAAAGATTTGTGGTCCTTTGATCTTTGACCCCATTCAATATTCAAGATTGTTTACTTATATTGAGGAGGTCAGTTCTAGAAAACAAATGACCTTTAGCAAGAAAACTGACAAACTTCTCTCACTTGGATCTGTCCTAAATGGGATTTGAACCAAGGTGTAATGATGTTATTCTCCTCATTAATATTCAAGCTGTTTTACTTACATTCTTGTGATAGAAACCAGATTAACTTTAGAAAGACTGACAAACTCCTCACACTAGGATCTGTACCAAGTGGGATTTTGAACTTGGGTAGGCAGTAAGAATAACTGTGATCTGCAAGCCAGCTATTTGGTCACTGAGGCTTCCATCACATCCAGTGTAAGAAAATGTCAGCAAGGTATTGATATAAAAGCAGGAATTTGGTGGTTCTGAGTATATATATTTTTTTCAAGACATGAATATGAAAATTAAGCAGAATAAGGAAAAACAGGTTATCATATGCAGATCTGTTGTTTTTTTACCCTTGACCCCAACCCATCCC
Source organism: Anadara kagoshimensis (assembly GCA_021292105.1). Taxonomy (NCBI): domain Eukaryota; kingdom Metazoa; phylum Mollusca; class Bivalvia; order Arcoida; family Arcidae; genus Anadara; species Anadara kagoshimensis. The sequence continues at coordinate 10,298,274 of CM037868.1, read as the reverse complement.
GTCCAATCACTGAACAGATTTGTGGTCTTTTGATCTTTGACCTCATTCCATCCAATCCAGTCACTGCAGTTTCGTGGTCATTTGACCCTTGACCTTGACCAATTTAATCCAATCATAGCATAGTTTTGTGGTCTTTTAAACCTTGACCCAAACCCATCCCATTCAGTTACTGCCCAATATTTCTGATAAGGAAAATTTCAAATTTAGAAGTATAATTCTTTCACTATTAACAAGGCTGTTAGTTCCGGATGGTGGAGGAAACTGGAAGCAAGAAAATTAACAATTTTCCTCACATTATTATCTGCTTGAATGGGATTCTGACCTAAGTGGTGAAAGGCACTGAGGTTTGTGAGTGCACTCTTGAACCACTTTGCTATTGAGGCCTCCTTCATCACAGAATAGATTAGACTGCATTCATATATAAATAAAAAGAAAGGAACAGTCGCCAGGAGAGCATGCTTACAGGTGCATATCTTGCCTGCGGTGATTGTGTGGGTGGTCGTCTTCGTCGTCGTAAAGTATCGGTAAGTCTTTTCGCTGGTTTTGCTTTTGGATTACTGCTTGGCGTGTGTACAGCACAGAATTTGATAAACAGTCCCATAGCTAATACTAATCCAATCGCCATTAACATGACAGCCCACCAGTATTCCTAAATAAAGAAATAAAGCATTAATACATGTTAACATTTCTAAACATATTGGGAAAGTTAGCATTTTTGATAACAAAATGGTCACCATAGTTAAAGTTCAGTGGCATCGAGTAATGATGTACAAATTTCTATCATTCACACCTCTCAACTACCAGTATATTTAAGATTGATGATTGATTGATTAAATGGGCTTTTAAATTCCAGGCAAGAATATTTCACTTATATTGAGACATCACCAGCCATAAGTGAATAAATAGAAAATTTTGCCTTTACAGTGTGCTCTGGGCAATGTGTAGGGAGGGTTCTTTAACATGCCATGTCTGCTGGACACGGGACATTGGTTTTTAGGGTCTCTTCCAAAGAACCCTTTGACTTTTATTTCTAAATGTAGAGTGATTCACACAAGAACAGTCACTAGGTATTTCAAGTCTTGGTTAGACACGGCATGGATTTGATTGCACTACCTCCCACATATGGAGCAAGCACTCTACCAACTCAGCCACCATAGTGGTCAGTTACAGTTCAGTGGCACAGAGTTCTGGTGTACCATATGTACAGGGATTTATCAGGGTCTTTTGGGAAAAGGCCCTAAACTAAAAATTGGGAAAAACTCTCAACTTTTTGCTCATTTTGGGAAAACCTTGACATCATTTTTGATGCCATTAATGATTAAATCTAATGCTTTTAGAATACTGAGTTCATTGAAGATTAAGGAAAGCAGCTACATTTATGGCCAGACTTCAGTTATGTATCTGGTACAATTTTCTAATTGGGAATTTTCTCAGCCCATTTTGGGAAAAAATCAATGTTTTTCCATTGGGAATGGGGCCGAATTTCGGCCCTAAATAGGCCCTTGATAAATCCCTGATGTATGAACTCCTCAACAATCCAAAGGATTCCAACCTAAGTGTAGGTGGTGACAAACACTAATCTGTAAGCCAGTGGATTATACCGCTTGACCATCAAGGATTGTACAATGCAAGTGGTATTGCAGGCCAGATAAAAAACATGATCAAAATACCAAAGGGACACAACTCTGCATATTTGTGAAGAGTTACCTGCTCCTCTGTCACTCCTGGATACCAAAGGGACACAACTCCGACAAATTTGTGTAGAGTTACCTGCTCTTGTGTCACACAAAAAATTATGTATATCAAGTTTAGTTAAATACTGTAAACATGGTTATTTTCCTGTGGTGGAAGTTTTAGCTATTTTTGTGACTGTAAAAAAATTGTGAAACTTTCCCTTTCAAATTAAGATAAATAAAATCAATATTTTATAGGATAAAATCCTGAAAATAACCCCCTTGTGACATACCAAAATATGATTTCCCGAAAAATTCCACTCTTAAAATTTTATGTTAACAGTATCTTCAACATGGAGGAGTAGACTAGAAAAACTTAGACACGTGATAAATGGACAGAAGGACGACATATACCTTGCCCATATATTTATCGTTTCTAGAAACAGTAAAGAATACTTCACTTATATCGAGACATTGCCAGCTACAGATGAAAGTGCTTGTGCTAATGGAATTATACAGCAGGGTTATTTAGTGTGCCAAGCCCAACATGACATAGGACCTTGTTTATTTTAAGTTCCCATCCGTAAGAACTGTGACTTTCATTTCATAATGTCGAGTGCTTGGTGGAAGAAACTACCCACTTTTAAGTCTTGGGTCATACATAGCCAGGGTACTAAGCTACCTCAGTAGTTCATATTAAATGGAAAAATACTCACTATTATCCAATTTTTTATATTTGTAAGTGTTTTCGGATTAAATATAAGATTTTTGAGACGTTGTAAGGGGCCATCAGCATCTACAGTTCGACAGCGATGGAACACATCACAATAACCCTGGAAATTGTTGCATGGTGATCCTATAATATAAAATTAAACACAAAATAAACAAAGTAGAACTAAAAATTCAAGGGTTCAGAGTTTGAATCCAGGCGAGGGCATGTTGTGTCCTTAAGGAAGTTACTTAATTTGACATTGCTGTTGACTTACCTGGTGTCAGGATGAAGGACAGATGAGCGGCAACCTCTGCAACTACTGTCTCGGTGACCTAGCACCTAAAAGTCACCCCAAGAATGTGCTAGTACAAGTCAGACACACTGTCAGTCATGGTTACATATGGGTAGCCTAGTGTAATCTGGCTGTACCGCAGTGCAAAGATTAAAATGCGCCCATACAAG